>CAIGQQ010031706.1:195348-241754 GCA_903798035.1 Danio albolineatus
GTAAAAATCTGTAACCTGGTTAACAGTATGTTTCCTTAATATATACGACGAACAACCGTAAATTGACTCTACCAGAATTCCCCGCATGGCACATCAACAGTAAGGCTACTCATACAAAACAGCTTATTTTCAAATAAAATAGAACAAATGAATATAGGTACAAACTAAAATTATTTAAAAACCAAGTCACACAAGGACGTCTGGAAACATTTATTCATGATAAAAAGAAAATGGAATAAACTGTTGATATAAGATTATTTTCATACCTGCAGTATCAGTTCATTTATTCAGCCTTTACTTGTCACAAACCTGTTTGAGTTTCTTTTTTTCTGTTGAACACAAAAGAAGATATTTTAAAAACCAGTAAATATTGACTTTCATCAGTTTTTCCTGTCACTGCTTTACAACATTCTTCAAAATATTTTTTTTTTGTGTTCAACCGGGGAAAAAAACTTATAAAGATTTGGAACCACTTGAGGATGAGTCATTTTAAATGTATGATGTTTTTTTTTTTATTTGTGGGTGAACTAAGGGTGAACTACAACGTCTCTTTTTCATTAGTATGTTACTGCACAACTGGAGAGGCTAAAATGCATTTCTAGGACCCTGCTGTTCCTGATCCGTACAGTAGAGGGTGGTTGGGTTTAGGGGGAGAGGGAGGGGCATATAATAAGGGCTCCCTGAAATACAATAGTATGATCCTGCGTTCCAGTTTCACCCGCTAGAGGGAGACACCTCGCTGAATGATCATTTTGCATTTTATTGTGTTATATGTAATTCATCATTCATTCATTTTCTTTTCGGCTTAGTCCCTTTATTAATCCGGGGTCGCCACAGCGGAATGAACCACTAACTTATCCAGCATTTGTTTTACGCAGCGGATGCCCTTCCAGCCGCAACCCATCACTGGGAAAATATGTAATTTGTGAATTTATATAAATTAATATGACAGCAAGAATAAGAGTAGTATCCAAAGTTAGTACGCTGTTACTAAATCTGAATAGTAAGTGCAACAGTGAATGTCTTAAACAGGCTTAAACAGTTTTTATTATTATTATATAATATTTTTTGTAGATAAATTGAAGTAGACCAAGGATGAAAGTAACACTTTTTGGTTGAGTGCATAGAGGGTCTGTAACTTAGTTGTTATTCATGCTAGATCTCTAAACTTTGTTGCACTGGAGCCACATTTGTCTACACATTCTGTGAGTTAAGGCCAAATGTTCCTTTTGTTGCAGCCTATACCCCAGTACTGGGCGCAGTGGTAACACTACCTGGGAATAGATGTAACAGTAAAGTAAATTGGTGAAATAATATCTACACTTCTCCAATATATGTAGATGCAGCCTTTCTGATGCAAGCTGAGACTGACAGACACAATGCACTCAATGGAGCTGGTGATGTCACTGTGAGGAGCAGGGTTAGGGGTGGGGTTAAGTGAGCGGCCCATTCAAAAGCATTGGATGCAGCTCAGAGTCTGCAGCCAGACCCCTATCCAATATCCAGTTTAAGCAATAACTTAAAAGAACAAGATAAGTAATTAAACTAATGAATAATTTTTCCTTTGGCTTAGTCGCTGATTTATCATTGGTTGCCACAGCAGAATGAACTGCCAACTACTCTGACATATGTTTTATGCAGCTGATGCTCCTCCAGCTACAACAGGGAAGCACACTCTCTGGGCAATTTAGTTCATCCAATTCACCTATACTGCATGTCTTTGGACTGTGGGGGAAACCGGAGCACCCGGAGAAAACCCACGTAAACATGGGTAGAACATATAAACTCCACACAGAAATGCCAACTGGCCCAGCTGGGACTCAAACCAGTGACATTCTTGCTGTGAGGCAAAAGTGCTAACTACTTAGTCATCATGCCGCCTCAATTAAATAAATATATTTTTTAAAAAAACATAAACTGTGCGTCTGTGCATTTGTGTGTTTCTTTTAAAAACTTAACATTAAAACAAACTGCTGTTGTCAGTGAGTGTATACACTTTAACATTTGTCAATAAAAAGGAATAGAAAGGAGGAATTAATAAAATATGAAATAAGGTTTGATTGTCTCAGCTGTTACATCCACAGGGCCTCCTTTTGCAGCAATACATCATCAATTTGTCTTGGAAACGACAGATACAAGTCCTGCACAGTGGCCAGAGGGATTTTGAGCCACTTGCAGAATATTGGCCAGGTCACTACATGATGATGGTTTAGGAAAACGTTTGCTGACTCGCTCCTCCAAAACACCCCTCAAAGTGGCTCAATAATATGTAGTTCTGGTGATTGTGCAGGCCATAGGATATGTTTAAATTCACTTTCCTGTTCATCAAAACACTGTCACCAGTCTTGCTGTGTGTATTGGTGCATTATTATACTGATACATGACACTGCCTTTGGGATCAATGTTTGAACCATTGGGTGCACGTGGTCCTCCAGAATGGTTCAGTAGTCCTTGGAAGTGACACGCCCATCTAGCATAAGTATTGGGCCTAGGGAAAGCCATAATACTGCAGCCCAAACCATCACTGATCCACCCCCATGCCTAACATTTAACACTCTGGGTTATATGCCTCTATGGTTTCTCCACTCCATAACTCTCCCGGATGTGGGAAAAACAGTTAAGGTGAACTGATCAGAGAATGATCGTGTTTCGCATTTTCCACAGCCAAAGAATTTGCTGGCAGCACTGAAACTGACATTTAGCAATGGCATGAGTGAGGTCTGGCTCTTTTGAACTCTGATATGTCAGCCATAATGTTGTGTGCACTGCAATATTTAAGGTAAAACTGTGCTTTTACTCTGCTAATTACACCTTCACACTGCTCTTACTGGTGGAACAATCAATGAAGATTGGCCACCAGGCTGGTCAAATGAATCCTCCAACATTAAATTGCCCAGTGTTTCGGTTTTATTGTCCAACCCCCTGTATACAGCAATTCTTTTACTTTTATGTTTGAATGAGTGAAATATAAATAATAAACAATATTTTGGTCTTAAATAGTTTTAGCACGAATTAAAGAAATAATGTTTACATCATTTAAGAATGATGTACTCATTTAGGCCTATATCAGTCCTGCATTACAGAACGGGTATTCATTAATTCATTCATTCATTTTCCTTTGGTTTAGTTTCTTTATTCATCAGAGGTCACCACAGCGGAATAAACCACCAACTTATCCAGCATAAGCTTTACACAGCGGATGCCCTTCAAGCTGCAACCCAGTACTGGGAAACACCCATACACACTCATTCAGACACATTCAGACACATACACTACAAATTTTGTTTTTTTCAATTCACCTATACCACATGTCTTTGGACTGAGGGGGAAACTGCAGCACCATGAGGAAACCCACGCTAACATGGGGAGAACATGCAAACTCCACACAGAAACGCCAAATGGCCCAGACAAGGCTCGAAACAGCGACCTTCTTGCTGTGTGGAAACAGTGCTTACCACTGAGCCACCGTGTCGTCCTGTAGAACGGGTAGATCAAGCAAAAATCACAAATTTACATTTAATCATTTAGCAGACTTGTCCAAAGCGACTTACAATTGAGAAGACATTCAGAAATTCAACAAGAAGAGGCAGTACACATAATAAGCGCTAATTACACAAAGGAACAAAGGTTTTGTGAGAATTAGGTGTTCGATTTTTGTATTAGTGGTATTTTATCACCCTCAAGTGGTTTGAAGTAATATTTGTTCTTCTGTTAAACTCAAAATCATGTATTTTAAAGAAACTAAAGAACTAGTAGGCCTAACCATTAACTTACATAGTGGGAAGAAATAGAAGTCAGTTGTTAAATGTCTCGACCGTTCTTCAAAATATCTTCTTTGTGTCGAACAGATGAAAGAAACTCAACAGGTTCGGAACAAAGTGTGAGTAAATGATGACTGAATTTCCAATTTTGGGTGAACTATCCCTTTAACTAATTACCCAAACATGAGACGTTACGTTAAAACACCTCCCTAACCATGAATATTGAAGCAGGTCTTCGGAGATTATCAAATGGTCTTTCGCTTTTGGGATGTCATAACAAAAAGGGGCGGGGAAAGTTACGAAACCTCTCGTTCGCGGGAGTTTTCATAACAGCTTGATTTCAAAGGAAGTATGTTGAATAACCTCGAGAGCGAATACATGGATACACATAAAGGTGATATAAGTTTTGAGACGATGCAGCTTTTACAGGTGAGCCGAGGGTCACTCCCTACTAAACGTGTATCACTTCCACATGTTATATTAATAAAACACGCGCTGATAACTTAGTCAGTTTGTCGTCGGTCTGTTTTGAATGTTAGCTTGCATGCTGTTCAGTTGACGCCTGATGGATACTAAGATTAAAGTTTTTTTTTTTACCTCATTACGCTTAAATAATAAAATCAGGTAAATACTATAACCAAACACAGCCGAAAGTTGTCTTTCCCGCCGACCTAACGTATTATATTGAAGATTGTGAGGCACAACAGCAAAGATATTTGTATTTGAAAGAAAATAAACGTAAACACTGTAACGGGCTATTAAAAACGATTCGGTGAGTGCTGTAGTGTTTATAAAAAAGATGCATTTTTACAGAATCTGATGCAGCTTTGAGTGACTTTAGCGCCCCCTGTCGGATACAGTGCTCAGACACCGCTGCTGTTTGATAAAGTTATGCGTTAAAAAATAATTGTGTCATTTTTAGGAGAGGACGCCGCCTCAAAATACTGAAATGGACGAATCAGTGCTTCGGACGTCCCGGCGATTAATAGAGAAACAAAGCCAAAAGAAGAAAGCAATTTTATCCCCAAAATGTCTGACCTTTAGGTCCGAGGTGAAAAACACCAGAAGAGGCGTCAAAAGAAGGGTAAAGACGTCTTTTGTTGAACATTTCAGCCCAAACTGCGTCTGTGAGCTTAACTATTGAAATGTTTGTATCATTTGTATATTATCCCTAGATAAGTGACAGTGAAAAAGAAAAGGAAGTTAAGAAGTCAAAGGCAGACCATGATCATGAATCTCTTCCAGTAAGTACAGTCAATAGTCTTACAGTCTGCCAAAATGTAGGCTGTCCACCTGAAAGGTTTTTCTTTGTCCTGTCAAACAGGGTTATCGTGAAGGTTTGTCCGAATATCAGCTGGAGCGACTGGAGAATATCAGAAAGAACCAGGCCTTCCTCAGTTCCCTTAAGCTGACCGAGGTAGTGGCGAGGCAGCAGATTTGAAATATTACATTCTGCGCTTCTGATAGTTTTTACACGTTTACATTTTCATTACATGTTCAGGGATTCCGCAAGGTCTTAACATGTCTACAATTTCAAAAACAAAAGTCTTAAATTCACAGAAATAATGTGCTGTAACTTTTAAATCATTTTAAACAGGTCTTATATTCCCTCTGTCCAAGTAAAGCTACCCAATCTGACCGACACCCAATCACCTATAATCCACCTCAAAACATCTTTTTTTTATATATTTAAGTTTTTTATTGCAAAGATGTACAATTCACTACAGCTGTTAGATATTTTTCACAACAAATTCTCCAAATTAAATTCCCTAATCAGGGAAAGGAAACTAAAGCAACACATCCCTTTACATGATCTTTCATTAAGACAAAACTATTTACAGAAGTAACCGGGCCATTAGAAAAAATCCTTTAGTGTTTAGCCCTGTATAAGTCTAAAATTTCATTCATAATGGTCTTAAAAGGGTGTTAAATTTAATTTGAAGGAACTTGCAGAAACCCTGAAATTGAAATGCCTGACTTTATACCCACTTATTTATGTTCAGTATTTTGACATGCTTGACCTTATACCCACTATGAATGGTACTTGTTTACAGATTTCTGAAGCTCTGAGACCCAAGCCAAAGCCTACACTGAAAGGCCTGAAAAAGTAATTATTGCTTGAAACATTCAGAAATGGCAAACGCGTATATTAATATATTGATACAACATTTGTAAAACACAAGTATTATTTTTAATTGAATTCAAAGGTATTTAAACTCAATACTAAAGAACCTGTATTATCTAATTTAGAGAAAGGACACAAGCAGAGATTCTCCCAGTTCGAAAGTCACTGCGGTTACAGAATAAGGGTCCTCAGAATACCACTGCTACAGAATTTACCCTTCCTACAACCTATGAGCCTGTAAGTCATTGACACGTGACATTTTAACAAATTTTTTTACACTAAAATGACATGATTTGAAGTAAAACTGTCTTTTAATAGGAAAAAGAAGCTAAACCAACAGGACCGATTCCACTGGACCCCATCAACTTGGACGAAGATGCCACCTTACCTGATGATTTGTTCGATATCTGGAATGAAGTCAGTTACATTCTTATATTCTTAAGTTAACTACACATTGGTGATATAATAATTACGTAATAATAACCCAAAATCTGTTTGATTTCCTCATGTTTAGGTCCCATCAGAACAAAACACAGAAACACCAGATTTGAAATCGTGAGTAGCATCTAATAAGGAAAGATTACCTGTGCATGTAATTTTCACAATTTCTTCTGTCAGTTTACATCACTTAAGCAATGAATATATTATATATTGTTGAGGAATTCATGAACTTGTTTTCAGGTACGAAAGAATGCTGAAGAAATTATCTATTGATGACAGTCGTGTTGTGAAAGTTGTGAAAGAACGAGTCTGTTCTGCAGCCTTTCACCCTTCCTCTAACTTGCTAATGGCCGCAGGAGACAAAGCGGGCCACCTGGGACTCTGGAGGCCGGTGAGATGAAGAGAACAGATATTTGTGAAAGTTGCATTGTTGAAATGAGTGTCCCTTGACTATTGACTAATAACTATTCTGGATTCCTCTGCTTTCTATATAACGTAAACTGTGTTTTTCTCAGGATGCTGAATGGGGTGATGATGGTGTAGTGTGCTTTGAACCCCACTCCCGTGCAATTACTGCCATGGCTTTCACATCTCAGCCGTGCAATCTCATCACAGTGAGTTATGATGGCTCTGCACGCAGCATGGACCTGGAGAAGGCTGTGTTTGATGAGGTAAAAACAGCTAATGTACCAGCACAAAACACTCCAATCACACTAAATATTAATAATCACACTAAAAAAAAACACCAAAAATATTCAATTATGGTGAAGAGCAAACATTAAATGTTAGAATCTGTACGTTTGCACCTGCATCTAGCGAGCAGCATGGTGGCTCAGTGGTTAGCACTGTTGCCTCACAGCAAAAAGGTCTCTGGTTCGGGTCCTGGCTGGACAAGAAGGCATTTCTGTGTGGAGTTTGCATGTTCTCCCCGTGTTAGTGTGGGTTTCCTCCGAATGCTCCGGTTTTTACATGCGGTATAAGTGAAATGAATAAACGAAATTAGCCGAAGTTTACGAGTATGTGTGAATCAAAGTGTATGGGTGTTTCCCAATACTGGGTTGCAGCTGGAAAGGCATCAACATTGAAAAACATATGCCGGAATAGTTGGTGGTTCATTCTATTGTGGTGACCTCTGAAATAGATACTAAGCCAAAGGAAAATGAATGAATGAATAAATGAATGTGCATCTAGTTAATAGGCATCATAACCTTGCAGTGTGCAGTCTTCAGTGCTTCACAGTACAACACCTCTATTTTGCCCTCAGGTGTATCGCTCAACCTCTAGCTTGAAAGATTTTGACTTTTTGTCAAGCGACTGCTCCACCTTGCTGTTTGGTGAATGGAGTGGAGACGTGGCCATTGTTGACCGTAGAACTGGGTAGGACCAACATATATATCATGATTATATATATATATATATATATATATAAATATACACACACCCACACTGAATAATTAGCCCTCCTGTGAAAATTGTATAATTTTTCAAATATTTTCCAATTTTTTTGAACACATTTTAAAACATTATAGTTTCAATGACTAATTTCTAACAAGTCTTTTCTGTTGCCATGATGACAGTGCATATTATTTTACAATTTAATAACAAGATGCTAGCATTCAGTTTAAAGTGCAGTTAAAAGGCTTAACTGGTTACTTATGCTAATTAAGCATGTTAGGTTAATTTGGCAAGTCATCGGACAACAGTTTTTGCAGCCCATTGAATGTCTGAAGGGAGATAATGATTTTGTATTATAAAACTTACAATTTATTTAAGAAAAAAATGCTTTTCAGCTAAACCAAACAAAATTTAAAAAAATATTATAGCAATAACATTGAAAATGTTCCTTGTTCTGTTAAATAGCACTTGGGAAATATTTGAAAAAGATTTAAAATTGCATAAGGGGGCAAATAATTTTGTCTTCAACTGTACATATTTACATTTTAAGTTATGAATTCAATGTAATTGCAGGAACTCGTATGAATCTCTTCATGAAATGACTGCAGCTCCTCTGCGCGGTGTTCATGTCCACCCTGTACAGAAGCATCACTTTTTAGTAGCAGAGAGCAGGTAACTCTTACCTGGGCTAATATTTTAGCTCATTTTCACCAAGTAAATCAGCAAGTTATTGAGTAAATGTTTGCATGCTATGCAGACTGAAGCTTATTGTTTTTATATTTGTTTTTTTTTCTTTTAGTTTTGTGAACATCTATGACTTGCGCCACCTGAAAAAAAGGAACAGTTCAGCAGTGTGTGAGCTCTATGGTCACAGTCGCAGTGCCTCCTGTGCCTTCTTCTCCCCGCTCACAGGCAGCAGAGTCGTGACCACCTGCATGGACGACTGCATCAGGTGCCCAGAGATCACAAATGTCACTGCTAGAAGCGGCCGTATTCAATTTTGGATGTTCTTCCATTCTGTCAAACAGTAGAGGGTGCCAGAGCGTCATGGTTAAGATTTTATTTGAATACCTGAGTAGGGTAGCTTTGTGTTTGTTTTCTAAAACAGTGTGAACTATATGTACCTTACTATCATATTGTTTTTCAAGATTTTTAAAGGCCACCTGTCCTCCAATTATCATCTCTAGAGTTAGTTAATGGATGCTGGAAATGATTTGTATAACAAATTTTGTTTTCCTTTTGCAAATTTGTTTTAGGGTATTTGACACTTCGCAAATAACTGGCAGGATTCCTGCACTAACATCAATTAGGTAAGTATAGTTGTTGTTAGGATGTAAACTCTCTGTTCTAAGTTCTGATACACTAAGAAATTGAGTTCAAATCAAAACTTGTTCTCAGAAAGGATTCAATAAATTAATGAAAAGTGACATTATTGTGACAAATTTGTACTTTAACTTGCGTTATTTACACAACATGGTTTTGAATATTTTATTTATCACAAATAATCTGACAAATTTGTGATAGTTTCCACATAGTCTTGAGTACCAAATTAGCTTTTAGATTAAATTTTGGGATTTTAAATTCGATTTGCGAAGGATCATATGACATTGAGGATGGCTGAAGTCATGGATGTTGAACTCTGCAATAGCAGGAATTAATCTTTAAACAATATATAAAAAATGTTTGATGTTCTATAAATAATTAGATATTTCACAATATACCTGTTTTTATTGTATTTTCAGTGCAACATTGGTGAGCAAGAGACTTCTTTCAAAAGTATTATAGATCTGCTTAAATTAAAAGACAGAATCAGAAGGGCTGCAAACATGGGCTAAGCAACATAAAGCACTGAGGCCCCACAAACAGTGGCCACAGAAGTTCTAGAACTTGTCTTTTAAATAACCCATTTAACAGATGTAACTAAACATGCTGAATGCATTTATATTCTCTAAATGCATTCATATTTTATTCAAACGACACAGATATAGAATAACACAGAATTATCTAAATGTGTACTTAAATTGACTAATTCTGAATAAATAACATTCATTTATATTGATAATTTAGCTTGGCTATTTCAAAGTTGTTGTTGTTGATTTTTTGTTACACTATTTTATAAATCACATTTAAATCAAATGTTTAATATAAATATCTGTGCAACTACATATGTCATATACCGCTTTTTTTTTTTTTAAGTACAATGAGACTTTTGAGTTAGAGTTAGGGTCAACATGCATTTTCAAAATTACTGTTCTTATAGTCATTAAAATATCTTTTGAGAGGCCATCAAAATAGCAGATGTAGCAGCAATCTTATAGCAGATGTTAAGGTGGCAGTTTACAAATTCTCAAATTATTGCAGTTGCAAATTCACTTCTAGTCTCAACTGAACCAGCAAATTAGTGTTACCTTTTTTAAAATCAAAGATCTGACAAAACTGATTTTTGTGCAGGCACAACATGCAAACAGGCCGGTGGTTGTCCAAGCTGAGTGCCGTTTGGGACCCCAAGCACCAAGAATGCTTTGTGATTGGCAGCATGGACAGGCCTCGTAAAATTCAGGTATATCACGAGAGCGGTCGCCTGCTCCGCACTTTACAAAACACGGAGCACCTGACCACTGTGTGCTCCGTCACAGCATTCCACCCTAGCAGAAACATACTGCTCGGAGGCAATGCAAGTGGGCGGCTGCACGTTTTTAATGACTGATTTATCAACTAGAAAACGTCGATTGTTGGTTCATTTTATTGTTGTTTTTTTACTTCTCTTTTATTCTAACACAGCACTGTTGTTTTATATTAAATATGCTGTTTGTTTTTGTTTCTGTAACCTGAAATATGTAATATTAAAGAGCATATAAACAACTCAATAATCTTATGTTAGTTATGTTTCTTTCAAATAATCACAAACGATACAGTAGCCGAGCTCATGATTTGTTGTTGCTTTCAGAACACGTCCATCCTGAACTCACAAACAAACACTTTAATAGTCAGCTGAAGACATTTTCATTCACTCTAATACGTAGAACTTCAAAAAACAAGTTTATTTAGTAATCTACAGAGTCGCCTTGAAAACAGTTTACAATGGATGTCACACAGGCTTTATCTCCTCTAGTTAGACAGGAACTCAAACAGTCAGTGATGAAAGAGGCTCATCATAAGCAATTAATTGGCTTTTTCAAAGTGCAAAATAAATAGCAAATCGATAGAAAGGAACAGTAATTCTCCACCCGGAAGCTGTTAAACCAAACTAGATGAAGTTTAGTTCTGGCAACGGTAGTGGTGTTTGGGAATGGTCAGCGTATGGTCCTGTACCAGACGAAGTGCAGTAGCTTTAGTACACAGGGCCTAGGCACACATCACTCATTTATATATGTATATTTATATATATTTTTTTACCCACACAAACCTATCTACTCATGCAGATATCCAACCATTTACATGGGCCTTATGTATTTTGTTTTCTTTTACATTAGGAGTCTCTTGGCGTTTCTATGACTTACTGTAATTAAAGGCAATATAAATCCAAAAATAACTGAAGTTAATAGTCTGCTCTGAAGTACCATGTTGATGAAGGCCACATGGCTGCATGCACCTGCTATTTCCATATTCCCAACCAAGATTATTTTTGGAGGACTGTGCTTTACACAAGACTGCATGTGTATGCACCTGCTTTTTGATGAGGCTAATGTATTGGCCAGAAATGTAACCTTGTGATCCACAATGTACTAACAACACAGCATTGATGTTTGTGGAGTCAAAGGACTCTTTGCAAACCTTCAGTCTGTTTCATAAGAGACAATCCCGAAGTGGCTACTCCATGAGATCAACCCCAGAAGGTCAAGATGGCCGCCAACGACCTACTCTTCAAAAAAGCGAGCAGTGATTCTCAAGGGGGAACATCTCAATCAACTCATGGTTGATGAGTGCCAGCACAGGCCATTTATTACTTAACATTATTTCATGTTGACTTGTTTTTTTATGCTGTACTGTAGTTTCCCACATCCTTCCCAAAGTTGTAATAGTCAAGTTCTTGGATGGCCACCTCGGATAGCTTAGTTAGGTTCGGGGCATCATTATTTTCCATATTCTCTGGTGCTGTAAAATTGAAGTTTTCGTCCTCATAGTCCTCATGGGGCTCCATGTCTGCTGGGCCATCTGTACCAAAACATCAAAATGAAATTTACATTGGAAAACTTCAACTGCGATGTTAGAGAATGTTTGCTAAATGCTGTTGGGATCTCTCACCTTGTCCATCTGGAGAGACATCCATTCCATGTTTGACCTTCATGTGTCTGCTAAGATTTCCCTTCAGGTTAAATTTACTCGAGCAGTACGCACACTTGAAGGGTTTACTGCCTGCATGGAGGTGCATGTGGCCCAGAAGGTTGTACATTCGGTTAAATGACTTACCACACACCTGTGGAAAAAGTCAAAAGAGCATTATGAAAGATGCTGAGAAATTGTCAGAAAGAGGTGGTGTAGAGTACATGCTAAGTCTAACCTTGCACTTGAAGGGTTTCACGGGCAGGTGTACGATCATGTGAGTTTTCAGGGTCTGTTTCTGGACGAAAGATTTGAAGCACACGTGACACTGAAATGGCCGAACACTGGCGTGGATTAGCATGTGCCTCTTTAGGTTTGCAGACAATGTAAACTCTCTGGCACATACATCACACTTAAACCCCTTTGTTCCCTAACAGGAAAACAAGCACAAACAACAATTAAAATGGAATGTACAAAGACTTTAAAACAGCAAATTGTAAACCATTTTACACCATGAATTGATCATTTGTGAGACTGATTAATATGTAAGAACTATTTATGTTTTTACTCAAAGGGATTTACTGGCCCTCAACTGGTACAAAACTTATAAGAGTTTCTCTCTTCTGTTAAATACAAAAGTAGATATACTGGAAACCTGTAATCATTGCCCTCCATAGTGTTTGTTTTTCCTACTATTGAAGTCCATGGCTACATGTTTTCCGTTTGCTGCAAAATATCTGTTTTTGTGTCCAACAGGTTAAAGAAACTCAGAAATGTTAAGAACCAATTGAGTGCGAGTAAATAGTGCGTTCATTTTTATTTTTGAGTGAACTATTCCTTTTATATACTACCGTGTTTAAACAGTGTGAGATTGTATTTTCACCTAATCTATATCACTGTAGCTTTAGTTAGTCAAAAAATAAACGTTATCTACATTTACTCGTCCTCAGCTCATTCCAAGTCTATTTGAGCTTCATTCTTCAGTTAAAAGTAAAGTTAACACACTTTAAGTATCAATTCTTACTATTAACAAGTGGCTTATTAACTGCCTTTTATAAGATATTGGAAGTTTATTAGTACTTCTAAAATTACATATTCTGCATGAACATGCTCTACATCCCTAATCCAATCAATTACCTAAACCCTACCATATTGACTATTAATAATCAGCAGATTAATAGTTTGAAGCAAAAGTCATAGTTGGTGCTTTATTGATAGCGAGAATTTAACCTTAAAATAAAAGGTCACACTTTACAATAAGGTTCATTAGTTAATGTTAATTAATGCATTTATTAACATAAACAAACTAAACAATACATTTACTACAGTATATGTTCATGTTAGTTAATGTTACTTAATGAAAATACAGCTGTTCATTGTTAGTTCACGTTAACTCATGGTGCATTAACGAATGTTAACAAGCATGGACTTGGATGTTAATGATGCATTAGTAACTAATGAACCTTATCGTAAAGTGTTACCAAATAAAATGTGACCAAAATAGGACATAGGTGAAGAATATTGCAGTTTAGCAATGAACTTTCATAGTATTTATTTCCTACTATACATGTGAATGGCTTCCAGTTAACAACGTTATTAAATACAACTTTTGTCTTCAACAACAAAAAAGATAACTTGTAAAGGTTTGGCACCACCTGAATTACCATTTATCTCTAGATGTTGATCTAACTGCAAAATAGGCAGAACTATCCATCATTAACCAATGCCAATAATCAAAACATTGACTGATAATGTATTGACCATGTAAATTTAGCTACCATACTATCATTAATTATGTAAGGTGTGACCTCACCATAGCATAACATAAAGATAGCAGACAAAACCAGGGATAGAGTAAATCAAAAGCCCAACAATACTCTCTGTACCTTGGTAGCGCGGGTATGAGGTTTGTTTGTCTTGTGCGTGAGGGAGTGCTGGCGTAGCTGATGCAGCTGAAGGAACTGCAGGCCACACTGACTGCAGGAGAAGGAGCGCTGCGTCTGGTGCTTCAGCAGGTGGTTCTGCAGCTGGCTGCGGTAAGCGAATGACTTGTTGCACTGGCTACACTGGAAGGTGGAAGGTCCTTGGTGGCTCACCTGATGACGCTTTAGGTGGGCATAGGTGGGAAACTCCATGCCACACTGCGAGCAGACGTGGCATCGACCTCGTTCATGCTTTACTTCATGAGCACGGAGTTCACTGGGATAAGCAAAACCACGGCGGCAAAAGCGGCAACTGTAGGGCTTGACGTCAGTGTGCTGCAGCATGTGCCGCTTCAGGTGGCTGGTCTGGGTGAAGCCCTTCTTGCACACGGTGCACTTGTGTGGCCTTGTGCCCTGGTGCGTCAGCAGGTGTGTCTGTAGGTGACTGGGCTGCTTAAAGAGTTTCCCGCAGTGTGGGCAAGCGTGCGGCTTTATGCCATTGTGACCCAGAATGTGCGTAACTAGATTGTATTTAGAGGTGTAAGACTTCTCACACATGCGGCACTTCCATCGTTTCAGGCCTTCGCCAACATCCACACAGTAAGACTCGTTGATCTGGATGTTGATGTCAAGTCTGTCGATTCTGCGGCCGCGGGGCGCCTCCCCTTCCACTGGCTCTGTCCAGAACATCCCGTCGTTGTTTTCATCAAAGTCCCCGACCCCTTCCATCTCGCCACCCTCGTAACTGACCTCATTTGCCTGAAAATAGCTGCTAATTTGCTCTTCTCCATTTCCTGCTTTCCCCATGCTATTTCGTCCATTGTCTCTGTCCTCTGCCACTTCATCTACTCCTTTCTCATGTGCATGGCCCCTGTTGCGTGAAGGCACCTCGTGAGGTGCATGGTTGTGTCCGTGGGAATGGGATTGTAAATGTGGGTCAGGTGGAGAGAGTGTACTTTTGGGATCTCGAACACAGGCGGTGTTGCAGTTGCTGGACTGGGATTTGGGCAGGACCCTGTAGCTGGCGGGGTCCACCATCTGCATGCCTTCCCTTGGCACCATGTTATTCATCATGTGAGTGCAGGAGGGCAAACCTGGGGTAACAGACTCTCCTTTAACATGCAATGCCATGTCTTGGTGCCCAACAGGGGGCTTGATGTTTTCAGGTTGCCCTTGCCACCTTCTTTCAGCACAGCTAGAGTGCATGTGGCCATCCTCGCCCAAATTCTCTCCAAGGTAGTCACCGTTGGCACCGATAAGTTGGTCGGCGTATTCGTAGTCCATTCTCTCACCCGGCGGAGCAGGGGACTCTTTGGGGTCTCCCGTGTAGAAGCCGTTGGGGGCGATTGTGGCACCAAAGACCTCGTTCTGGGAGATGAGTCCCAACACAGCAGCTTGGGCCAGCGACAGGACCACCACAGGGTCTGTCTGTGTCCCTGCGTCCATCTGCTGGTGCATGGCCTCAGAATAACATCTGACCAGCCGCTGTGTCTTCTCCTCCTGTAGAGCACAAACACAAGTAGATTAGTTTAATATGACTACAGGTTTAGCTCGAAGTTTGAAATTATTTCCCTTTTATGGAAAATTATGTCATTATTCGGAGGTTCGAGATGCATTTACACTATGTCGTAATTGTGAGATTCCAAGTCTTGCCTTACATTATGTAATTGAATCTTTATTTCGTGAATAACACTGCAGAATCAAAAACAACCAGCATAAAAATTAGAGTCTACGTACAAAATGTAAATATTCTATTTGGTGATTATCTATATGCAGCACAAGCAAAATTTAATCAAACTACATTAGATCCCTAACTCTTACCATTTGTTCTACCAATGATATTACATCTGCTTGTGAAAAAAAAATAGAAACATTGCAGTTTTGTTTAGTACCACTAGTACAGAAAAAATAACTTTCATTGTATAAAGAAGTCTAAGTTCTCACCCAAAATCAAAAATTCTGTAATAATTCAAATTTCATTCCAAGCCTGTATGACTTTCAATGTTATATTGTCATTGTCAATACTTTTCATGGTCCAAAAAATTAAGTCAGTCAGGGTTTGAAATGACAAGTTGACAAATCAAATATTTTTCCACAAACCATGTCTGTAAAACACAGTGACACTGTCAGCCCCATCTAGTTTCTATATCTTTCCATCTCACTCAACACAAAACCAACATTCCCTCAGACAGGTGACACGGTTTACTGAAGAATCCACATATTATGTGAAATTCAAACTCCACTTGAGCATCATGCAAATCTTGAAACAAAAGTAATTATGTAATGATTATTGTGCTGGTAGGCATTTTCAGCGACAACTGTACTTCTAAGTGCTTTAAAAAGATAGGAAGAGTCTGAGGAAAAAAGAAAGAGACAGACAGCAGGGGAGAACGAGAGAGTTAACAGAAAGAGAAGAAAAAAGAGAGGGAGGGGCTGGATGAGTGAGTGACTGAAAAGCAAGAGAGAAATAAATAGGAAATTGGAAAAAAGGCTAAATAAAGGATTAGAGTTTAAGTTTCAAAACTGATTAAATAAAACCACAAATTAAGCACTGCTATAATTTAAAAGACGAAGCAATCAAATACATATAAAAACACAGGCCAAGCCATTTCGTAAGACCTCTCACTTTGGCTATCTAGTTTAGTGACTACAATCACATGTATAAACAAACCGAGCCCTCAGAGGGCATCGGAGCAGTAGCGAGGGAAACTCACCACATTTTTCTTGGTCTGTGGCTTCAGGTGTTTGAGAGATCTCATCCTGAAGCAGAGTCACAGGTTCGAGTTCACACGCTGCCCTCCCCTTCATACATTATATGTTCTCTGGACCAAAACAGACACTCTCTCCTCTGTGTTTCTCGTACTCTCTCTCTCTCTGTTCTCTGTGTATGTGTGCTCTCTTTTTCTCTCTCTCTCTCTCTCTCTCACTCTTTCTCTCTGCTTTCCCCTCCCCCACTCCTCTCTCTCTTTCTCTCTTTGGCGCAACCAAGCACACACATACACTGCTCTTTTCTCTCTCTCCCTCCCCCTCTTTTCATTCTTTCATTCTTTTTTCCTTTGCTCGTTCTCTCTCTCTATCCCTTCCTCTTACTCTCTCAACTGTTACTCAGACATTCTCTCTTGCATGCACTTGTGAAACACATTTGAAAACACAAAGACTCGTGCTGTGAAAAATTAGCCATAAAGATACAGGGATGCATGTACAAAACAGCAAGCACACAAAGAGAAGCTGCGTTTGTCACAGAAGGGAGCTGCAATAGAAGTATACAGAGAGGAATACATGCATAAAACACGAAATACACCTGATAGGAGATCAAAATAAGAATAAACAGATGGGAAATGGTCTAACTGGTAAAGTTATGAAAGCAACTCTACCAGCACAATCTAGCAGTCTGACAGAATAGAGGATGCGACAGCACACATGAGAGAGTCTGTGCCAGACGAGGACCTTTTGGCCTGTGTGCTGCTGAGAAACAAGAGCGTTCTCCATGTCTCTGTTTAAAACTCAGTAGACGCTGTGTGATGTGCGTATATGGGCTCATATGAATATCCATGTTGAGTTTGTGTAATGCATTTAGGCTTAACTTTAGCAAACAAAACATGAAGCAGGGAATTCATCTATTGTTTAACTGCATGGACCATATTGCTAATAATAACGCAATCTTCTGGCGACATACTGCGAGTCAGACTTCTCCAATAATCTTTCTACACAAAATCATCCCCTATTTTGCAATCGACTGCAAGCTTACATCTAGATCTGATAAGCATAATTTAAAAATCTGAACCCTTGCTTTGCATTTTTTCTTTTTTTATGATACATTTCACTTCAGTGGACATTACAAAATGAAACTCCTTTCAATACAATGTAACATAACTGGTACAACATATATGTTTGAAGACATTCATTTCAAATAATACCACAATGGACTACCACTAGTACATAAATTATTGAGCAATAAGGTACATGAGGGTGTGCTGTAGGGTAAATGTTAACGATAATTTGGGTAAAACAGTTTTTTGAGTTTCATGTATAAACGTAACCCCTGTCAGAACTATTGCGGTTCACACAGGTCTCCAAAAACAGCTTATATTGTTCTGTGAATGCAAGGCCAGTAGATGGTTATCACTCTTTGTAAAGTAACGCTACACACCTGCATGCTTTTATGGAAATAACCACTGCTGTAGATCACCATTTTTGTTTTGAGGATATCTATAATCTGAACACACAATACACCCCAGCAAGCATTTTTTTGTGTTTAAAAGATGTCTAACATGGTTGTCTTAGCTAAAAGAAGGCTAAAATTGGGCTGTCAGTGAAAATCTTATAGACCTCTAAGAATAGGCCAAAACTAGACTAGTCATCAAATAAACAGAAATGAATGACTACACATATAAAGTCTGTCACGTATAACAGCCCAAGTTTAGCCTTCTTTTAGCCAAGCTGTCTACATTTAGATGTCTAATAAATACAGAATTGTTTGCATGCACATCATGTGCATTCGCAAAATCATATTTTTATTGAGATAACACAATTTTCTGAAAGATTCTAAAATGTAGCATTTTCTGGCCCCCAAAATGCTTTTGTTGTGTAAAAGAATGGACAAAATAAAATGGTTAAAAATTGGTGTTATCCATATTTAGAGCCATGTTAACCTACCCATATTCAGGGCCAATCGGTGTGCACCATTTAGTTTTAATCTCATTACAAAACTAAATAATCATAAAAACTGTTGTTTTGCAACACGTATCCATGAAATCCCTTAAAAGCAGAAAGAGTCTGTGTGAATTGTTGCAATTTATATATAGTTAACAGTTTTATGAAGCATTCATCCACAAAGAAATTGTTTCTGCTTATGTTTTATGAACAAGCCTCATTATTCACAAGTGATTAAAGTTCATTTTTATCTGTGAGATATAATTACCCCTTATTCCTACATTAACTTGCAATTACTGACCGAGTATTGATTTTTAATGGATTGCAAAATAAGTAGATATACCTCTATATAAAATGGCTGAGAGAGAGAAGGATTGTGAAAGAAGAGAAAATGGAGGGATGAGGGAGGAGAAGGGAAGCCTTTGCCAGTAAGGAGAGAGAGATGGAGTGAGAGAGGGAGGGAGATATTGTGAGAGAGCAAATGGTGAGAGAGCAATAGAGGGAAAGAGGGGAGGAGATAAAGAGAACAGGAGAGGGAGGGCAGAGAGAGAGAGAGAAAGGACAGAGGGGAAGAGAGAAAGAAAGAAAGAGAGAAATGGCAAAAGACAGGAACAGACAGAGTCTCAGCAAAAAAGAACGATATGAAAACCTTAGGAGAAAGTAAGAAAACATGAGAAGTTGAGTCAGTTTGAGTTTGGGTGTGGGGGTTTTAAGAGAAGAGTGGAAAAAGGGAAAAAGAAAGAATTCAAGCCATTGGGGGAAGGGAAGAAAGACAGAACATGACATGCAGAGAGAGAGAGAAAGATTGAAAGGCTGTCCCTTAGGAAAGGTCTGCTATCTCAGCGAGATAGTCTGGTGACAAAAATTAAATACCAAGGAATTTGGTTCAACAGCATGAATAAAAAATTCAGTGAGGACAAATCACAGGATGCAAAAACAATCAAATGTAGACATAACCAATTCTATCATACAGAGCCAAAACATACTACCTACTGTTATAATGGAATTGACAAAATATATATGAAACAAATGCTTTTCATATTCAGAGTCTGCACAAACAGACCAGAACAGAGACCCGATTTGTGTATAAACTGTTAGCACTGGGTGTCTTTCTAAATTCTTTTGCGTAAAAAGCACTGGCAAAGGACAACTAACTAATTTAACAAATCAAACAGATCCTGTCCTAGGGCAGGAATGCCACAACCAATATAACACTAGACACTATCTAAACTACGTCAAGCTGAGTTTTAGAATATTGTATATAATGAATTTAATTATCCCAGCTTTGGTCATTTGCCAGTCGGATGCATTTTTATCTTGTGGATGATGCTAAATACAAAGCGAGTTCCAAAATGTTTTGAGCTAGTCTGTTTTAGTCCACTTTTTGGGCACTTCCACAGGTAGTCGAAAACGCAACAGCTTTGTACAGTACATGCTTTACTTATTTGGTCAAATATGTTCACCAACGACTCTCTGCCTATTTACACAATTCTTAAACGTTACAGGACGTGTGTTGTTAAAGTATGATAGCCAGAGGTGATTCACACCAATGCCTTCTGAATAAGTTTGGTTTGAAAGTGAAGTCAACTGAAATAGGAAAATGTTGTCTTACTAATTCGGACTGTTGTCTACTTTCGCTTATGTAAACTATGAGAGCAATTATTTAGAAATATTAAATGGAAATATTAGAAAGGGCCCATACATACAATCACTCATAGGCCGTTTCATCAAAGCAATTAGAAAAAGTGGACAGGCCAGCAACGTGATTGTTTTTTATCTACTTGTGATTCAATTGACCAAAATGCTGGTGTATATATTTGGAACCTGCATAATTTAAAGCATCTCTAATACCTGGAGCAAGACATTCCTAAAAGCACAAAGTTTGACTTCATATCGCCATTAAAACTTTTAAGACAGTGTTACACACCAAGTGATACAAACCGATACATTCAAAACATTAACTTTTTACAACATTTTTTTTTTCTGATGGAAGCTAGTGGTCTGTGGTGTAAAAGTTATAATCACTTTCACACTTTCACATTGATACTTGACTAAACTTTGTATCAACACTACATTATCACTAAACACTGTTTAAAACAAATGATGAAAAAAAACAACAAACATCATTCATGTGCTATTTTTACACTTCAGGTGACTAATATAGATTCCGGCCACATGCTATTTTTGATTAACTCACACGAAACGAGAGATGCTGCTCTGCCTTACTGCATTTACAGTTTTCAGAGTACAGTATGGAGGATTATTACCCAGACAAAGAGTGTTGTGGCATGATTCATTGGACTATGTTTCCAATAGCATCTAGGTCAGTCAACCCTAATGCTGGGCTATAGACATATCACATGAAAAGGTTTACATTACAAAGCAAGGATAAAAGTTCTTTCTTTTAGCAAAGTCTTTAAACAGTCACAATGATTGCAGATTTGGATATTCCAGGGCTCATCAATGCAATTATTACACATCAAGAACTTCTGAATGAATTTGATAAAACACAATAACAACTACAGCAGTTATAATACAGCAATACAATACATCAAGCAAAAAGCACCACATACTGCTAATTAATTTCCACCTCCTCCAAACGATGCATCTCAAGTTGAGAGACTTCTAACTGTTAGACTTGTTGAGGTTATGACGGCAAGACTGATACCTCGGTTTTAACCGATGATGTCACTAAGGTGCATGCAATAGTGGTGTATGATTCTGTTACATAGTAAAGAGAAAATGCTTAATAGAGTTTAATTGTTATCCCATATCTCTCATGAACTTTAAATAACACTATAAATAATTATTATTATTATTATAAAACAGGCCTTGTGTAGCACAAGCTGACTTCTGTATAGACCTAATCGGAGGGTTGCTTCATTAATAAGGTTAGTTCCAGACCAAAAAGCATTTTTGAGCTGTCTTAACTGAAAATAACTTGCACAGCCTCAGACACATATTAAAATGTGTATGTTTTTTGTCAATCATGTATGTTGTCATTGTTTTGTCGCAAGATGCATAGCAGTAATGTGTCTTTCCAAGGCATATTTATAAAAATCTGCTTAATTATAGACCGGGTCTGTGTGTTCTACCATCAAGTCAACAAATTATTACGGTCCCATCCCACAAACTACTGCAAATGTAGAAACTATCCTTTCTCTTTTCATGACAGACCTGTTTGTTACTATGTGCCTAGTGGTGGACTTGCATGGGTTTTTCTACAACCAATTCCACTATCTATAATAGTGGACTGGCTAATGGCTGATACATCCACCTTACGTTTTAATGCAGGCTGTGCATTATACTAAACATTTCACTCATTAGGAAATTGCAAAAAAAAAAAAAAAAGTGTTTACAATTATGGGAATACATTAAAAAGGTCTGCAACATCAAGAAGCCTAATAGGTTTTGTAGAGCTAAAAAGAACTGGAAGGCATATTTTCGTTTACAAATGGTCATGCACAATTTTACATGAAAAAAAGATGGGTAATGTACAGACATACTGCCATTTACATTCATTGTAAAAAAAATAAAAATAAAAAATAATAATCAGTTAATTAATAGTTTCTCGTATTTTGTGAATCTTGGGTGTTTTGTAATTATTTCTGCTTTTTATTTGTTATCAGATACAGAAGTATATTAGGGTGTAAGGTGACTAGATGGAAGTGGGTGGAGCTTAAGAACTTTTTGAAGTTTGCTGTGACTTTCTAATTGGTCAAATTATATGTATAGCTTTAAGTATATATATGAGCAATTCCATAAATATGTTTTCACCAAAATATTGAAACCCTTTCAAGGTTTTTTGTGTATTCTTGTATTTCACTGTATTGCAAAAATACTCAAAAATGTCTCTGTCAATGTTTACAAACAATTATATTTGTTTCACCAAAGTCACACAAGTGGAAATTTCACATCCATAACGAAGTTTTTCCCTCATAAATGCAAAATTGTCAAATAAAATAAAATCAATCATGTTTGTTCTATAGAGAGCCGACTCTTATCCTTTTGATCGGCATTATTTCTTTTGGATTGTGCAGTTTAATTCACAGAATTTCTACAAAGGATGTTGTGTACTGTTAACTCGCTGACTTTTTTGGTCACATCCATAAAGCATGATAATTTTCCTCGTTTTAAATCTAAAAAAATGTTTACAGATGGATATTTTTCTGATCCCATAACTCTGTGGTTTTCTGTTTTGGAAAATATACAGACGTTACAATATAATGTTAACATACTTTCTCTGTGAATTTATATCTCTTATGTCTTTAAAATCAGTGTGAACGGGCCAGGTATGGCCTGTCTACATTTTTATCATTATAAAATCAATTTTCCTACAGAATGAAGAAAACTGAGTGTTTATCTCTAAACATGACTTTCGCAGAGTATTATGCAGGCTCTTCTGAGTCATTATGAAGGTGCATTGCATTTGTCTGCCAATGCTTTGTTGTTTTTCCAAACAGACACAAAAATCGTTCTAAAAGTGATATCCTCTGTGTCGTCATGGTGATAACATGAGCTTCTCTCATATAGCAGAATTAAAACACAATTAGTAGAACTAGCAAAGAATTACCACATGACCTAACAAAAACATCCACTTTTTAGACCATAATAATCTAATATTTACACAACCTATTCAAATGTAACATCACGCTTCATGCAAAATGAACATGAACACTTGATTCACATCAGTCACTCAGTACAAGTAAACAAACTGATGCTGATATTCTTTAAATACACAGATCATGTGATCTGAAGATGATGTGTGACACCAATGCACCTGACCTCCGGTCCGAGATGCTGAAAAACAATGGCTGTTGTCAAGAGTAGGACTGACAAATATAAATCACGCTGACTACATTAAAAATGCCGTAATGAATACCCTTGAACTACACTACTACAACAAATCCCACGCAGACTCACTAGCCAGCTAGCCGCGTCATAAAACTTGGCCACATTCTTCAGCATCAACAGCTACATTGCGTCCATATGTAAAGAGTTGAGAAAAGAAACTTCAGAGAGGGAAACTTGAATCCAGACTGTACGGGCTCGGGCCTGTCCTAAGTTCTGCTCCAGTCACACACGGTGTGAGCTAGGCTAACTGAAGGCGAGCGTGGCCTGCTCTATTCGTTTATGCGGCTCTTTTTCACTCCCTCCATTCCCCTCCCGACGCCATCTGTTTGTGCCATGCGAGAATGTGGAAGTAAAAAAGAAAAGGCGACATTTTGGCTCTAAAAATGACCCAGATACACAATCGCATCCTCGGACATGCAAGCGCAAATCGTAATGCAGATGTCAGATGAAAAGCGGAAATGTAAATATCAGCATCCAGTTCAGAGTGCACATTATTTTTGAGGCCAGTTACTCAGAAATCGGTGAGTTTCGCTGGGATAGACAGTGGGACAGCCGGGTTTTTTCTTTCGGGGGGCTATTCGATCACCAGTTTCGTTTTCTGTTTCTATGTTAATAATGAACGGACCGTTGTCGAACTTACCACGCTCCAAAAATCGGGTGTATACGTAGAAAACACTTTGGACGATTTGAATGTCGCTTTCTAGTTTGAATTGTTGCTGGTCTGGTTCTCTTGTGTTCGGCAGGAAGGAAGAAGGGAATGAGAGAAAGAGTGACGTGAACGAATAAACAGCCCGGGCTCCTCCTCGCTGTCACAAGTAAATGATGAAGCTCGTGGCGGCAAAAATACAGACCCGTACCGCTGGATTGATTCAACACAAATGCTGACAACAGGGACTGATGATGTTTAAGAAAATATTATACTTTGAGAGATACAATCTGATTGAGAGGCTTGGTTTTTAAAGCACAAAATGGGTAGATTTTTAATCATTAAACAGTATCGTTATTATTCGGATTCTGTGTCAAAAGTGCACTTTTGTTTGGGTAATTTATAAAAACAAAATAAGAGGACTTATACAAATAATGGACGTTAGAGGACGCTATTGATCCACTGGGTTTTATTCATGTCTAGAGAAACCTGGTTAGTTTCTGTTACTAACACAAGATGTCGCCCTATTATTATATAATCTAAAATACTTCATGGAGTCAGTTAATGGTTCAACAGAATCGCCTTAAAACAGTTAGAAGCCATCACTCACCATTTCTCTCGTTGTTTAGCATCTATGGTTCTTACTGGTTGCCATATTAACAACTTATAGAGAGAAATTCACTTTCCAAAATTGTGTCAAAATTAAAAACAATTAAAGATATTGTTGAACGTTTATTTGAAGCTATAGCAAAATACCTATAGCTGGCTGATGCAAAAAATATATATTTTTTAAAGTTTTTTCCACAAAAGTCAGTTTTTTCCAGTTTTTTAAGTCTGTTTTTTAGTAGTTTAGACTTGCCATGCTAAGTTAACTTTCTGAGGACACTAATCCGCTTAAATATACCACCTCCTATTTTTAGAACTATGTTGCTATTCTATGGCATTATTTATTTGTTTGTTTGTTTGTTTGTTTGTTTGTTTATTTATATTTTGAATTAATGTGCCTCTTTACCTTGTTTTGAGCTGTATGTCACAATCAGGGCATGCATTGGGCCCTAGTTGCAATCCGTTGCAATATGTAAATTGGCAAACTCCAAATAAATATATTAATTATTTAAAATACATTTATTCTTAAAATAAAATTCAAAAAGTTGGGAAAAAATCATAATTTTGTTTTATTATTAAAATATTTGCTTTTTTACTTGGTTGTTCTTCCCCCATTAAGCTGTCACATAATCATGTTATCATAATTCACTTTCGTGCTGGGTTAAATAATGAAAACATTATACACTTTAATTCTGAAATAAAACCGCATATTTGTACCAGGCAAGTGCATGTGAAATCTATTTGAAAACCATTATGCTCTAAACCCCATGTGGATTCACACAATCTGAGAAAGTCAAGAAGTGTTAGGTTGTTCCCTGCTCTCCACTACCTATGGGAGACCTCCTGGTGACAACTATGATTGCTGTTGAACCAGGAGTGAAGAATCCAGGAACTTGTTCTGTGGGGGTCCAATTGTGTAACCCAAGCGTCATAGCTAATTTGCATACTGGCCTGTATCAGTTTTGGCCACCTTATTATTGCCATACACAGATGGTGGTAAAGCTTGAGAGTGAAAAAATGATGTATCGTAGTAAGAATGGCCAGGGTAAGGGGGCAATCTACAGGCTATCTACAGTACATCAGCAAAACCCAAAAAGATCAAACAAATAATAGTATATAATTTATTCCCTTTTGTGATTTTAGCTGGTTTATATGTGATATATATCTTTTTATATATATATTTAGGAAATTACAGAAGTTTATTTATTGTGTTATATTAAGTTGTTCTTAATAAATAGTTTTTGCTGAGTGTCGATGTAACGTAATAACGTAAAAAAAATATTCCCACAAAGCTACAAAATGTTTGTGGTGAATCCAGCTGTCTTTCTCCTGCTCTCTTATACAAGCTCACACACACAATATACATGTACACAAAAACAAATTTGCTATTAATTAGGATGCTGCCATAGAAATGAATGAGAATAACTGCACTAGTCTACATATGAAAGCATCAAGCTTTTGTTATTATTAACTTTAATATTACATTTGTAATTATCAACGAGAGGTTTGGGATGAGGGCACCACAGTGGCGTAGTGGGTAGCACGTTCGCCTCACAGCAAGAAGGTCGCTGGTTCGAGCCTCAGCTGGGTCAGTTGGCATTTCTGTGTGGTTCTGAGTTTGCATGTTCTCGCCGTGGTTGCGTGGGTTTCCTCCGGGTGCTCCAGTTTCCCCCACAAGTCAAAGCACATGTGGTATAGGGGAATTGGGTAAGCTAAATTGTCTATAGTGTATGTCTGTGAATGAGTGTGTATAGATGTTTCCAAGAGATGGGTTGTGGCTGGAAGGGCATCTGCTGCGTAAAACATATGCTGGATAAGTTGGCGGTTCATTCCACTGCGGCGACCCCGGGTTAATAAAGGGACTAAGTCGAAAAGTAAATGAATGAATGAATAAAGTTTGGGATGAGCTGTGAAGTAAAGTTTTCCTAGTAGACACAAGTTTGGATAAAAAATGGCTGCAGGTCTTTGAAATATTAGAAAAAGTCTTATTTTAACCATTAAATCTAACTACAAAAATGAAGAATATTTTAAGGGAACCCATAGTGAAATAGACATTAAGTCTACAGGACTGAGGAAGGAAGACCCCAAATCAGTTTTGCCTACTTCACAGCAAGAGCTAAATCTGGCTCTGGTACTGCAAGAAAATTGCTTGTAATACAGGGTTCTAAAGCTGTGCATTATTAGGCAAATTACATGCTTATACATGGATTTAGGTGTGACAGTAAAACAGTATGAAGTAGATTAGTGCTAGTATAAAAAGGGCATTAAGAGAATAATTAGTTTCTCAGCTGTATAACACAGATCTAGCTTTTCATCCACACTTGTTTTTCTGCAAACCAAATTTAAAGTGTCAACCATTTGTAAAGCACACACATGATGTCCAGTGGAATGCATAATGATATTCAATTCAAGGATATTTAAAGGGCTTCTTAAAAACCCACAGAGAAAATCCCGAGGGGAGCCATGGGGAATCAGTCAAGACTGTAAGGAAATGGGAGTCAAAATTACTATTATGTTTTGCACATGTTTCAATAAGAGGCAAATCCGGCTCCTGGGACCAAGTGTAAATTTCTTGTAATGTCGGGTTGCAGAATTGGCCCTTATTGAACAAATTACATGCTTGTACACGGATTTAGGTGTGACAGTAAAACAAGCAGGTTTAGTGGCAGCTAAAATGGCCTTTAATGGTTGTGGATCAAGTGAAAGAGTTAATGAGAATAAATGAGGTAAATGTTTCACAACTGCATAACAGATTTGGCTTTTCATACATATTGTAAACCATTTGTCTAGTGTCGTACAGCTGCAAAATTTTCAATGCAATGCGTAATTAAGTATATCATAAATGTGTCCAGTTCTAATGTCTTTCAGCACAGATATTGCTTTCCTGCTGGATTCCCATCAAGTTATTGCTCAGTGTAAGCGCTGGCCTGAGCTAGATAGAGATCTGTTTCTTTGCATTGCATCATGTCCCCTCAACATCTGTGATCAGTGGGAACTCTGCGAGCAAGTCAGTGTGTGTTTGACCCTGCGCACATTTCATTAGGTTCACATCCCATTGAGATGCACCTGGAGGAGTGATCTTCATCCACATGTATTCTTAATGCAGGAATTGTAGTATATAACGTGCTTGTACACATACGCCAACAGGTGGTTACAACAAGCCAGAACATTATTTCAGCTCTTCACATCTGAATGTGTGAAAAAAGCCTTTCTCCTTCTCTGGGCGTGTATCCACACCCACAGTGGGGTGTGTAAAGGTCCAGTGGGAGAGATTAGCTTGAGAGTTTCTGGCTGTAATACAGTGCAGAGTGAATCATAAAGAGCACACACAAACACACACACACACATGGAGCACATGTACTCTCCCACATTCAGCAGCACTCCACCCCCTGTGTACAATATGAATGGAGCTCCATTCACAGCTAGGTTGACAGGTCTGTATTAATCCAGTTCCCATCATGCAGAGCTGGCATAGTGTTTTAGAACAAGACCCTCATTAGTATCAGGCCTGGCCATACTGAGTGGAACTAATGATGAGAAGTGAGGTCTAAAACAGCACTTCATGTCCTGACTGGTCTTTTATTAGGGCCATTGCGACTTTCATTTTGGAGATCCAGAAGTATTTTTTCTCATGTCAGGATGTTCATTTATACATTTTAAAACTGAAAGAGAAGCTCGGTTTCTTGAGCTGCTACAGTAGGATCAGGCCATCCTGCTCTCACATTCGGTCTTTCTTTACTTCCCCCGACACAGTTCCCGCTTTCTTTCACAGTTTCTCTCACTTGATTCCTGTTCTTTTGCTCTGAGAGATGAGGTAACGGCCCCTAGAGCACTATCCATTCTCATTCAATTCTCATTCAAATATGTCATGCAAATAAGCTTGAACAAACCAAAAAGTATCCACTTAAAAGAGATTTAGCAGATACCTGGATTCAGAATTACATTACAGGGACTTCTTTTTGTTGTATATAAAAGTGATTTTATTTTTTAGTCATAAAGTAAGAAAAGCCGTTTGACTACTCATTTATAAAAATTTTGCTACCTAAGAATGGTCAGGTCATCATTTAGTATGTTCATTCATTCATTTTCTTTTCGGCTTAGTCCCTTTATTAATCCGGGGTCGCCACAGCGGAATGAACCGCCAACTTATCCAGCATTTGTTTTACGCAGCGGATGCCCTTCCAGCTGCAACCCATCTCTGGGAAACATCCATACACACTCATTCACACACATACACTATGGACAATTTAGCTTACCCAATTCACCTGTACCGCATATCTTTGGACTGTGGGGGAAACCGGAGCACCTGGAGGAAACCCACGCAACCACGGGGAGAACATGCAAACTCCACACAGAAATGCCAACTGGCCCAGCCGGGGATGGAACCAGCGACCTTCTTGCTGTGAGGCAAACGTGCTACTCACTATGCCGTGGCGCCCATTTAGTATGTTTCCATGTTTAAATTTTCCAGAAATGCAGCTGACCCACATAGACACTATGAAGGCCTGTAGGTGAATGACTTTCCTGTCAAGTTTATTTAGCTAAAACTTTCACATTGAGCAAACTGCTATGAAGCTGTGTTAATATATATCACTTCCTTGCTCTATTTATTTCAAATAAGTCTTTCAATATTTACCACATATTTTTTATTTTACCTTTTTATTCTTTTTTATTTAACCTGTAATATTATGCATTTGAACGCATTGACTCTAACAGGTGAGGACAACACTTCGGCATATTTTGTTTTTGGAACAATGACAATATTGTCTTCTGTAGAGCTGCATAAATGTTCTATTATTTGTTCAACTTATATGTATTGTTAGAATAATTGTTTTAGTGTTGGTTAGCTTTATGTAAGTTTATTTTTATATAAGCATTTATTTGTTTGTTTAAATATGTAGCACTATGGTCCTGTGAAAAAATCTTTGTATTTGTTTCGTTTCGTTCAGTGAAATTAGAACTAAGCTAACCAAACCTGATTTTACTTGAATTTTAATTGCATTGTTGTTTCATAATTTATAGTACTGAACTAACATAAGCTGAATAGCAAAACCGTTGCCTTCGGTGGAGCAGAACTGGAATCATTTCATAACTTCACATAATTATTGAACTGAAATGAATTAACGCTATTGACCTGACCCAAATAATGACACTATTGTCTCTCTAGAGCTGTTTTATAACAGTATTTAAACTGATAAAATATTGAAATACATTTGCATGATTGATTGTGGTATTTTTCTGTTTATTACTGTAAGGCTGTTTTAAATAAAATAAATAAAGATGACCAAGTTCAGTGCAACCTAAAAGAAGATATAATTATGAATGTTGTAGCAGTTTTATGCTTATAGTAAAACTCTACAGTTCATTGTTAATCTGAAAATGACTTTTGTTGTTTGGACAAGATTTATTGCACAACATAACTAAAAACAACTTTTAAGTCTAGACCTATTGTGACTGGTCCTACTGTAGCTGGTTGGAGGCATGGTTTATGGACTGCCGGTCATTCTGACTAACGTCAGTTCTTAATGACCAGTCAAGTCTCCGAGCCTGGGAATACAACCCCTGTGTTTACACAAGATATCTCTCTCCCTTGCCACAACTCATCAGACTGTTCACGCCATGCACTGAGGGGCAGAACTGCCCAGCAGCTCCAGTCCTAGAAGCATTAACAGTTTAGTGACTCTTGGATGTTTTGATTTCATTCACATTTGAATGGGAGGATGTGACAGCTTGCTGAGTCAAACGCATGACTCTGTATGTGCAAGAGAGAGGATTAAAAAATAATAATAAGAAGAAGAAGAATCTGAAGATTCATGTACAGCATTGCCAGCTAGTCCATTTTGGATGCCAAGAGAGCCAACCTTTCTTTCTAGTACATTTTGCACCCCATTAATGTGCTTGAGCTATATGTATAACTCGTTTAGTGGTCTGCTCTGATATCTTACATTAAGAAGACTCCTTTATCCAAAGCAAATTACAAATGAGAATGAAAGAATCACTTCAAATCATCAGAAAGCTGCAGTATATACAGCGCTCAGCATATATGAGTACACCCCTCACAAATATTTTCAGTTTTTAAATCTTTAAAATCTTTAATATCTTTAAAATTCATATTTTTAATAGGAAGCTATGAAATATTATATTTGTTTAGATTATATTAGTCAGTACTGAAGACAAATCTGGAGCTTATCTAACAAAATAACTGTTGAATGACTGGTAGGCCGATAGTGACTAGTACACCCAAATTTACATGTTATAGAAAAGTTTTTAATAATATAAAAAAAATATTTAAAAAAGAGGAAAAATCAAGAGAAGCAAAAAAAAATGTTGAAATCTTGTAGGTTGTAATATTTTTGCAATACTTTGCTTGAGTTTAATTGTATTATTATTTTTTTATTTCTAAATATGTTTGGTGACTACAATTTTTAATTATTTTAATAAATATATCTGTTTGATAAATCTGTTTTGTTTAAATGCACCAAAATATGTTGTCTGTATTCACTGAGAAATGGATAAAAATATTCATTTTCAAAATGTGGTGTATTCAATTATGCTGAGCACTGTAAATGCTATGACAAGTCTAAGCATACGGAGAGAAGAGGGTTTGTCGAGCCCACTCACCTTTGTGGAGCACACTCAGAATTGCACAATGTTCTCCAAGATGTTTAAGGTGCTTATAGGAAAGTGCATCTGAAGAAGAAAAGTGTGTTTGTCAACTACAGGTGGTTTGTCAAACCCACTCACTTGCGTAAAGCACACTAAGAATTGCAAGATGTTTTCAGAAACATGGAGTGTTGAATGCACTGTGAGCTCTGTCGATGTGTCATACTCCAAAACCACATTTCACGGTCTGTCTTAAGTCATCCATCTAGCTGTGCATTTGTATCTCTTCCAAAGAAACAAATCTTTTGAAAGATTTACGTGACATTACAAAAGTACTCCCTACTGCAGTGATGCAATTCCAAAACCACTTGACTTTTATTCATTTAGGTGCACAAAAGTCAGGCTCGCATGATAAAACACGAAGCATAAATGGCAGTGATAAACCAAACCCAAAATTGTAGCCATAGTTGGTATGGCCCACTGTGAAAAAGAGCACCGTGTGCATGACTCAAGGCTCTCGTTTCTCATTTGTTCAATTGTGGAGTAGACTGAACAGACACTGGTTACCTTGGAGACAGGCTGGGAGATGGTTAGGACAGACATCGAGCTTATTTCTGTAAAAATAAGAGGAGACTGCTGCATGATCTTGCTGGTTATTTCTCATTATAGATGAAACACTGTTGCGTGTTTACACAAGTGCTTCGCTGTATGGATTCTGTTATTTCTTCACAGACAGGGTGCAGTTGGTTGAACTACCAAGCGAACAAAGGAACATTCTAACATTGAATCTCTATCAGGGTGCACAATAATAGACGAATGATTCAAATGTCATTATCATTAAAAGAAGGATAAAGACCATGCCACGAGACTGAAAATCTTTCTTTTGATAACTAACTCCTGACTGAGAGCGCAACTGCTCATTAGAAGTATTAACCAGCATTTGATGGCAGTCTGCTGTAACTTTACTAGAGATTTCATGGATGCCTGAGCTCAGCTCTTGTCCTTGCTGCTGATCTGCCTCTAATCCACTGTAATTTCCTTTGAGGACTACACTTTGAATTATTCTTTTCGATTTGAAGGCCTGTCTGACTCTAGGAGTCCTAGAAAAAGAGAATCACCTGGTTGCTTGCACTATTAATAAACTATTAAACATGTTTAAATAAAAAGCAACTAAACAGTCACGGATTTGTATATGTTGATAAGCTGAGTATACGATTTATGATAAAATCCTGATGCAGAAGCCCTTTAAAATCCATTTCTACCAAATGTTTCTGTTTTATGTTGAACATAAACATGCTATACATATGCTAACAGTGCAATTAACATGCTAGCAATATACTGAAATATGTTAACAGAATGTTAAATCATGTAAAATGTGCAAAAAATGTTAGCGCTCATTTAAATCATGATAACAGTGTGCTGAAAGAATGGGTGCCATCTGATGAAACATGGGAGCTTCTTTAAAAATTTTGTCTACAAATGTACACTTTAGTTGTATGAGAATTTTAAAAGTGTTTGAATTCAATATAACAATGGTGGACATTTTTTATATTTAGAGTTTTATGAAGTCTATAAACTGAAGCTAACGCAAGACTACTTTTTTAGTGGCAGACTATAAATGAAAGTCTAAATTTTACCATTTTACATGGCTCTTCATTCATTCATTTTCCTTCGGCTTAGACTCTATTTCAGAGATAACCACAGCAGCATGAACCACTAACTATTTCAGCATATGTTTTACACAATGGATGACTTCCCAATATTGGGAAACAACCATACACACTCTTACACTATGGCCAATTTAGTTTATTCAATTCACCTATATAGTGCATGTCTTTGGACTGTGGGGGAAACTGGAGCATTTGGAGGAAACCCACATCAACACGGGGTGAACATGCAAACTGCCAACTGGCCCAGCTGGGACTCGAACCAATGACCTTCTTGCTGTGAGGCAACAGAGCTAACCACTGAGCCATCATGCCGCCCTACATGTCTCGTGTGAATAGTTAAATGACAGATTTGCTGAGTGAGTGTCTATTAAAGGGATTCATCCAAAATTAAAATGTACACACTATTTACTTAACCTCAAGTGGTAATAAATATTTAGGAGTTTCTGTCTTCTGTTGAACACAAAAGAAGGTAATCTGAAGAAAGCTGAAAAGCTCTATTGACTTCCAAAACAAATGCTATAGAAGTCGATGGTTACAGGTTTCCAGCATTCATCAAAATATCTTCCTTTGTGTTGAACAGGAAAAAAAGCTCAAACAAGTTTGGAAAAGTGAAGGGTGAGTAAATGACAGAATTCTAAAATTTCTGGCTGAACTATCCCTTAAAAAAGCTGTAAAGCTGAATGAACTACTACCACACTCGAGCACACATATGGTATAGCCTAGCCTAGGCCCATTTTAATTTAATTAATCTATTTAATTTTGTTTATTTTTGTTTTTGTTTGTTTTACAAAAACCATGAACATACCATTGATCACATTTATGACCAGTGGAAAGCCAATGAAAATCAAAAATACCTTTTAAATGGTTAAATAGGGGTCTACTCGTTAGCTGTCTGTAAATTTGATTCACAGTTACTTATGTTGCCTACATTTGAAACATGTTCATATGAAACGAAGTTACTGCACATCAAAAAGTACTGAAAAGTCATACTTAAGTAAAAGTACCATTACTTGCCTAAAAATGTAGCGCAAGCAGAGTAAAAGTATATGTTGTCGTATCTGTATCTATGCTCATTGGAGCTTTCAGAGCAGCAGACATTTTTCCGAAGCCTTTCCCAGTCTTGTGCCTCGAGACAATCCTGTCTTGGAGGTCTACAGACAATTCCTTTGTCTTCGTGCTTGGTTTGTGCTTTGTGTATGCCTTTTCAAATCGTGTCCAATAAACTGAATTTACCACAGTTGATCTCCACTTATGCTGCTGTAACATCTCAAGAGTGATCAGTGGAAACAGAATGTACCTGAGCTCAAGTTAGAGCTTCACAGCAAAGGCTGTGAATACTTATGTACATGTGATTCTTCAGGTTTTTAATTTTTTTTAAATTTGCAACAATTTCCAAAAACTTTTTCCACATTGTCAGTATGGGGTATTGTGTGCAGAATTTTCAATTCAATTCACCTTTATTTGTATAGCGCTTTTACAATGTAGATTGTGTCAAAGCAGCTTCACATAGAAGGTTATAGTAGATTGAAAATGTCAGTCCAGTTATTAATGTTGGAGTTCAGTTCAGTTCAGAGTTGTTTAATATTCACTACTTACAAACACTGAAGAGTAATCCATCGGTGCGCAGCTCTAGCTGCAGTCTAGGCGCCGGAGGTTGGAGAACTCGAGGCTCGTCTGTCCTTGGAGGGTCGCAGGAATCCGCCTCATGCTTGCTACACCGCCAAGCAGCTGCTCAGGATACAGCGAGGTCCAGGATTATGGAGCCTTGGAATCGTCTCGTCGCGGGTCTTGGATCGCATCTGTGGCGCTGCATAGTCTCTGGGGGCCTCGGGATGAGTAACCCCAGGTGAAAATAGAGAACAATTAATAATTAGAGAATAATTAGCGTAGCTGCTGTTCATATATAAAGGAGATGCGTGGAGCACATTCATGCATCATACCGCTTAGTGACGTATTGAGTGTGTGCTTTACTAAAAAGATAGGTCTTTAATCTAGTTTTGAACTGTGAAAGTGAGTCTGAGCCTCGGACATTATCAGGAAGGCTATTCCAGAGTTTAGGAGCCATAAATGAGAAGGCTCGACCCCCTTTATTTGACTTTGCTATTCTGGGTACTACCAGAAGCCCTGAGTTTTGAGATCTTAAAGAGCGGGTTGGATTGTAGCGAGACAGAATGGTTAGATAAACAGGAGCTAGATTAATTAATGCTTTATAGGTAAGAAGTAATATTTTAAACTCAATACAAAACTTAACAGGCAGCCAGTGTAAAGAGGAAATAAATTAATTTAATCCATTTTGGAATAAGACGGTAACAAAGAAATGTGGAAAAAGTGAAGCACTATGAATGCTTTCCAGATGCACTGTAGTTTTTTATGGTGCCATTTACCTCCCATTTGATTGGCACACTGATTGACACGCTGACTGATTTTTTTCTAATCCCCACAGACAAGAAAAACTGAAGTAGTGACTGCAGGTTGAAGGAAAGTAGTGGAGTAAAAGTACCGATACTACACTAAAAATGTAGTCAAGGGACAGTAAAAGTACACGTTTAAAACAACTTAGAAAATCACAATTTCTGAGAAAACTACTCCATTACAGTAGTTTGAGTATTAGTAATTTGTTAATTTACACCACTGCTGCATATTAAGAAATAACATTGACTGTAGTTTCTCACTGGTTTCAACAGCATAATAAAACGCAAAGCTTTGGATAAAGAGAGCACCTCTTGGTTTCGTGTGTGTGAGCGAGTGAGAGAGTGTGTTAGAGGTGTGGCTCCAGTGAGGAGGAGGAGGAGGAGGGTCGAGTCGAGTGTCTCAGCGGTTTATCCATGAGAGAAGAAATCAGCGGCTGAATATTACACAGTTACCCGAAACTCAGAGAAAACATGCTGGAGTACAAATCCAACGACTCATTTTCGGCTCACGTCAGCTGGAAGACTATTCAGAGAGAGATGTAACAGCTTCAAGCGCTTTAGCGGTAAGTTGCACACAAACAATAAGTTAAAGGGGCAGTGGGTTGACCAAGAGGTGCGATCGAGGATCCAGTATTGTTCGCAGATGTAGGACTGACCACGTTTATCTGTTGAATGTTGTGGTGCGGAAAATCACCTGTTGCGAAACAACACTTTTTAAAAACGAACCAATATTTTATTTTCCTCTGAGATGAGTGTTTTGATACTAAGGTGTACTAGGATCCAGACAGGCTGTATTTCGTCTGTTTGTAGTGGTAGTAGGGTGGTTGAGTGAGTGAGTTGGGGGTGGGTGGTACTAGGTGGGTGGAAAAAATGGCTCAAATAAACAAGGTGGTGCTGGATTGTGTGCGTGCTCTGACAGAGTACACCGCAAAGTAAAGCTCGACATCTTGCAAATGTGTGTGAGGAAGAATATACGTCAAAAGTAGGGTGGAAAGTGCAGATTTAGTACTGTTTGTGATGGGGAATTTGTAAAAACTGCACATTCAGTTTTTATTTATTTCCACATGTCAATGAAATAGAACGTTTATTATAATTTTACACTGTTTCAGATTAAGTGGAGCAGATCAAATGCAAAACTAGGACTGTAGTTTTACGTATACAACAAGTAGGATTGCAATTAAGTAATGCACAATTCTTCTGTAAAAAGTGATGACGAATACCTTTTTAAAAAACCATTAGGTTATGTGTAATGGTTTTATTGTCTTGTATAATAATCACAAATAATCTAACATACTCTTTTTGTTAGATAAATCCATTATGATGGAGTCAGGCAACATTCACAAAACAAAAATAAGGCTATTACTTAATTCTGACTAACTTTTATTTAACTGCTCTTAACCTTGAAATAATTAGTCTCACCTTTTTGGAACCAATCCTAAAATGTGTGTTTCCTTTGTTTCAAATATGCTTTGATCAAGAGTACTGCATTCATTAACATGAATTATTGATATTAATCATCTTAATTATGAGGGGGATTCTGAAAACAGGGAACATCCTCCTTAATTGTGTCGGCTGGGTTTTTTAATTTGTTTACCCATCAGACCATGTGATTTTGGAGTGTAGAGAAGGAGGTTAGATAATGATTAACACAGAGATAACAATTGAATTGAAATTAGTGATCAAAAAATCTGTTTTCTTCACTACTACCTTTTTAGTTACTGATTATTAGAACAAGGAATCAAAACTGAAGTGTACTTGCTAATGTTTTTTGAATGCTGACTAAAACTAAAAACCGTAGTTCCTTTCTACGGTTGGGTGAGTGAGGAGAGCACATGAAAGCAGACCTTTACTGTTTACTTAAACTCTGCTCTGTTTAAAACAGCATCAACCTTTTGGATCAAAGACTATGACAGTGAATACCTTGTATGTCCTATCAAAGAATCGTTTGATGTTTATGCAGTTTAGTCAAGATGCAAGTTCTCATGTTTTTTTACTTAGAACTTGGGAGTCAACAATTGATAACCGGTTCTCCATTTGGTTCATTGTATCAGAGGAAGACTGTTCTTCTCACTATGTCACACCTCAGGACAGTTAAAGAGCCTTTCATGTGTAAATGTCGGAGAACATGAGCTCCATATTGTTGCACTATTTGTTGTTTTTACTTGTAGATTACCCTCAGCAGTTTCAGTAGAATTTAACTGATATAGATGCATTGATTTAGATTTTTTTTGGCCCAAGGACTTGCTATACAAAGAATTGTGAAAAAAAACAATGCTGTGCTGCTTTCTACCAGTTAGCGTCATAAAAGTATTAGGCCTAGAGGAACGAGGCCAGACAGCTTGTAAATTTTATGGCAAATATCAGAGATCTTTTTGAAGTTAAAGATAAGGCATTGACCTCAATATCCTTTTTTAGATGGTCTAGTTTATGCTGTAATGTATTGTAATTTATCTTATAGTGACAAAAACATTACCAATTAAAAGTGAAGAGGGAATTGAAGATTTACTGGCATTAAAAAATAGTTACATAACATTTTTATTAATTTCTTGAGTACAAGGTTGATAGGTCATATTAATAATCCGCCTTTCAAGTCATCCTCTCTTGAGATCAGTCACTAAATCAGATCATATCAAGTTCATAAACAAAAATCCTCTCCCTGTAGGAAAGTTTTATAGAGTCAGATTTTTATGTGTATGTATAATGGTTATTGGTCAATAACCAGACATCCCATGTTGCTACCTGTAGTATGAGTATGAATATCAAAAATTAGTAAACTATCTACTTTAATGGAATAGTTTCCCCAAAAAATGTCTGTTCTGTTACATTACTCAGCCTCCACTTGTTCCAAACCTGGTTTAGTCTTTCTTCTGTCAAACCCAAATTAATATATTTTAGTATTGCAAACTGCTAGCCATTAACTTCTGTTATGTTTTTTTCTACTATGGATGTAAATAACTATATGCAGCCAATATTTTTCAAAATATGTTGTTTTGTGTTTGACAGACTGTAAATAAATAGAAACTCATGAAGGTTTGCAACCATTGACTAGTGAGTAAAAGTTTATTTGAGAGTGAGGTATCCTTTTAATCTCCTTTTTTGTAACATGAAAAACTGTGTACGCTTTTCTGGTTTTCATCGGGCTAGTTCATATCAGTGTAAACTGCATGTCTTATTTTTACCTCAGTCTTTAATCATTTAGAAGTGCCTGTCTTCCAAATGTGACTCTTGAGTCTTCGCAGCAGTCACAGGGCAGTTCTGTCTGCAGGATTCATGGATGTTTGTGAATGTCTTGTCCTTGAGAATGATCTCAGAAGTACACAGATTTTGTTACATCTATACTTTTAGTATTTTAGATGTGTGTGTACACCTATTTAATTATCTAAATCAGGAGTGACCAAACTATTTCTTATGAAGGGCCAAAATAGTTAAGGTAAACACAGTTGTCATGGCTAATTTCCTAATTTATTTAATAATGTTTAAAAATGACTAGAAAACATTGCTTTACATAAACTAATTCAGTATTTTATTACATTTTATAATTAACTTATTACAGTAAAAGCAAAACAATCTTATTTATAACAGAATTACACTAGTTGACAATATTTTACACGAGTGACAATATTAAAAAAATGTTTAAAAATCAGATTCATTCATTTAATTGAAACATTTCATTTGAGTTTGCTTTTTTTGTAGCTCGGCAATAAAATACAAAAAAAGGTTGCACCAAATTAGAAATGACGATCTCTGTGTTAGAGGCATTTGCCTCCAACCATCTCCATCATTCTCATTCTTCTCTCAGATGGGATAGTGGGCCAAATCAAAGGTTACAATGGGCCAACTTTGGCCCGCAGGCCCTACATTGGGCATCTCTGATCTAAATAGTTCGTATTTTATGGTTTGGCTATGCTACTGACCAAATAGTCACCTGATCTTTCTGACAGTTTGCTCACTGGAAGTGCAGATTCACTGTTGTCCGGTGATTTCATTTTCTCCCCCCAAAAAACAAATAAATGATACAGATAACAATAATAAATATGTAAATCAAGAACATAAGCATGATAAGCATGACATTTTTTTATTTCAGTTGTATGTTGTGCTTGAGGCTACAGAGACTATGCAACCTTTCTGTTTTCAGGACAAACCACCCTTAAAAGCCGTTCATGCCAAAAGGGAGGAGTTGTTGCATTTCCAAATGCTGTTTGGATAATGTCATGCAGAGGAGGACATCAAATTCACACACAAATAACACTGAAACATGTGCTCTGGATGTTGAGATTAACCTCCTTTGAACTGTGAATCTGTTTATTTTATCATCGGTCTTCATTTCAGGCTTTTTTATTATCTGAGTGTGTATAACTCGTGGTTATCATACTCTCTTTGGGAAAAAAATCATTTAGTCTGTTGCTCTCTGTTTATTAATTTGACTAAACGTGCCTCTGTTTCTTCCTCGGCAGATTCCAGACAATCTAATTAGAGATTCCACTCGCTAACACTGGGAATGTGGTGTGTTTGTTCTTCAACCAGGATCTGATATCAGTTCTACTTTGACCTCTTTGAAGACCTGATTCCACTATGGCCTTGCAGTATGACCCCAAATATCCCTAAAAGAGTCAATGACAGGCTGTAAACATCACGTCTGAATACCAAAGATACCTGGAACAATCTTAAATCGCAAAGCGGTAACCATGGCAACCAAATGTAAAGTCCAATTGAAAATATCCATGGAAAGCACAAACTCTGCCTGGCTCTTATTTTGGACCATATGGATTGTTTTGGCTGGAGTTTTACAATCAACCATGGCGAGTGAAGATGATGTTACAGCGCGCATTAGTTTCACATACAGTAAGTGGATAAATTAAAATAATTCTTTTATTATTTAACAGATACGTTACTATTCAAAGCTGTTTGCATGTCACTTAATACTTTACCAATCCCCCTGGAGCCAGCAGGGCAGTAGTTAAGTTCATGCAGGTTGACACTTGTTTAGCAGGCAATTTACCTATATGGCACATTTCATCAGTCAGTACAACATATATGTAAACATTTCTGACAACTGACTCTAAACCACACAACAGCGAACAATCAGTTGTTCAATATATTTATTTATAATTTTTTTAACAGGATAAGATTAAAAGATAATCAGCCCTGACTCTGCATGAATACTGTTTTTCAGCAGGTTCCTGCTCTGCAGAACATAAAAACATACAGACATACTGACCATCTCATCCATCAACACATGAGAACAGTACAAACAATTACCAAACATACAAAATAGAAAGAAGCAGGCTACTGCCTCAGTGGCTACAGTGATAGTTGACCATCAGATGATGAGCATAGGATTTTTTTTTACATTAGTCTTAATGTTGGTATTGTTTTTAGGTGCTGTAGGATCTTATTCCAGGCTTTTGTGAATAAAAGAAAGATCTTTGTCCATAACAGTTTTTAAAGCCGGTAATGGCAAACCTCCATTTGTTGCAGATCTGGTGGAACCAGGCCCGGATTAAGAATTCAGAGGCCCTGGGCACATTGTCTTGTAGAGCCCTCTACCCTGCCGCATCCCTATAGTTGAATTAAAAAATAAGAATAATATAATATTTTTAAATAAAATGAATCTATAATGTGTTGCCCACATTTTTAAATAAATCATATATAGTACATATATTTCTAGTCTACAAAGATTGAGCTTATTTTTAAAGCACACTTTGGAAAAAATATACTAATAAAACTAGTGAAAATGAATGTTTTTTAATAAACTTGTATATTAAGTACCAGTACTAAAAATATATATTTAAGGGCATTTTTTTAATGTATAAAATCTACAAACTTATAATGCAAATGATTTGGAAATAAAACATAATGCCTCTCCAGTCAAGTTCTATGAATCCGAGTCCATAATACACACTCTTATTAATGATTCCTACTGTCTCCCTCATGATGAAAAGTAGGCAAAAAGCATAGGTCAACTTGATTATGAAGCTGAAAGTATTGAAAATCACACTCTATACCTCTTCTCCCCTGTCTCTCTCTCCTATTCAGGGACTTTTGTCTGTCTCTGTCTCTTTCTCTCTCTCTAGTTTTTGCTATTTGCACTTAGCCTAGACACTCCAAAATCTGCATTTTTCCCCCCTCTTGCCCCAAGTGCGCATGGGCCCCCAGGCCTGTGCCCATAGTGCCCATTGGTTAATCCGGCCCTGGGTGAAACGATCAGTCCCTGTGTTAAGTTTTGGTACCAAAGCACAAGGCGCTGCTGAGGTAGCAATATGTAAAATTTGATAGTACAGTTTGATCCCTGTGTTCATAATGTCATTTAAAATGATAAAGCATTGGACAGTGATAGAGCAAAGCAGTGATATGACCATCCAGAAAGTCTATTGTGGATCTTATTATAGGCCCTATTGTACAGTCTAGCTATTGACTCCAAGATATCACAAGACAAAGGTATATTTTGAGACATTAACGTTTAAAGCTTTGTTTTCAAAAGCTTTTTGAAATCAGCCAATACTTGCATGATCCTTCTGAATCCATTTGATGGTCAAGAGAGATTTATGATGATTAGTATTTATGTGGAACCCTGTGTTAAAAGCAAAGGTTCAAGATTTTCAGATGAGAAAGTTTAAAACAACAGCATTAATATCAAATGGAAATCTTTTGTAAATGTTTATATGTAGCCCTGGAAAATAATAAGAGACAACTTCAAATTATTGGAGGTTGTTTGGATTTGCAACTAATATACAATATCAAAATGTCAAAAAAAAAATGTGACATTCATTTTTTTAAAGAAAAAGAACGGACAAGAACAGAACTGGATAGAGAAAATAAATAGTGCGATTTCTTTTTTTAAGCTGTATTTAACTGTGTGTATTAAATAATATAAATTGCTGCTTACAGTACATGTATCTTGTATTCCTCACACAAAATCCACCTTCTAAACTACACAAAGCTGTCCCACAAACAAACGCTTTAAAATGACGTAGGTTTGCATGTCCTGCACAGAGGTCACTAACGTCAGTATTTACAGAAATAAAACCCTTTACAAGCCGTTTTGTCTCTAAGTACCACTATTACATTTGCATTTTCAACCTCGCATGATTAATGAGTACGGCTGTTATCCCGATACAGCACACCAGCCAGGGTTTGCAAATGGTTCTAATAGCTCTTGTAAATGTTTACAATCAAGGATTAAACCCTCTTGTGTGTTTGGCTAAGATGAGTAAATGCAGCATTTGGAACGGTCTCATAATGGGTCTTTCGGGAATAAGAAACATCAGTTCAAGTAGCCCTAAAATTGAGCTAAAGTATTGCAGATGAATGGTAGTCTGAGGGAATCTGGGCCAGCAAAGCTTGTTCCAGAGGATACAGAGGATGTTCATTACTGACATTGCCGCTTTTGTGAGAATAATGACGTGAAATTTTCAACATTTGCCTGGATTATCCTTGAAGAGAACAAAGTTGATACTGAAAGTAAATGTTAAATGAATATAGTGTGCATGTAAATTCATACATATACAGCTCAGGTAAAACTAGAAGACCTGTTTAAAAGTTATTATATTTTTTCATAATTAATAGATATACATTGAGTAAAATGTTTGTTTGTGTTATTGAGCTTATTCTTCAATGCGGAAGTGCGCTCATTTTTACAATTGTTTTTGAACTTCTGATTCAGTTGCCTATGGGAGAAATGACTAGAAATAATAAACGACAGAAAACGGTCAAACTATTTGTTCTACAAACAAGTGTTTGCATGACTATAGTGTCCATGACTGTAGACTATAGCGCATGATGTCTTTGGACTTGTGGGGGAAACCCACACAAACACGGGGAGAACATGCAAACTCCACACAGAAATGCCAACTGACCCAGCCGATGCTCGAACCAGCGACCTTCTTGCTGTGCGATGATTGTGCTACCCACTGCGCCACAATGATGCGAAAATTAATCAACAGCAAATTTGTGATGAATTAATTTTAATCTGTGTTTTGTCAGAAAATATGGTTTTAGTAAATCTCCAGCATGTGCTTTCAGATGGAGCAGCATTTACTACACTGAATTTACACTAGTTTAATGAGTTACATAAAATTGCATTCAAAGTCAAAGGCAGTTTTATCGAGCGATAATGACAGCTGTTTGTGTAGCTGCACAATGAACTTTGGTTCTTTTTAATGCATGCTGCTACATCTGAAAGCACATGAAAATACCCTATTTAATACCATATTTTCTACTCCAAACCGACCTCATACCTTCACAACAGTTTGAAATAAATCATTCTGTAAGATGATTGCATTGTCCTGTTTTTTAATCACATTGAATCAATGGAAACAAGTGTTGTTTGCCAGTATACCATAACAAGTATGCTTTACAAATAAACACGGTGTGTGTGTGTGTGTGTGTGTGTGTGTGTGTGTGTTTATTTCAGAATAGCAGCCTGATTTTTAACCCAAAAGAGCAGTTTGCACATGCGTTTGAATTGTTTTTGTACTACTTAGTTTGTCCACAAGGTGTCACAAGTGCACAGTGATGAAAAAAAATTGTTAATTTCTAAATTTGTTGTTTTGTGTTTGCTTTTTATACTTTAGTACATTTAATGTAGTGTTCAATTTAAATTCTGAAAAGAAAAAAGACATTCTTTAACGTCATCCACCATTATTTTATGGCATATTAAGTGTTTGTTCTGGCACACTTTAGGCACCATTTTAAAAGTATTCGTTTGTGAACAAACGATACCCAACCCTAGTCATCCGACACTATCAAATTTCAGGTGTTTCATTCAACAACTTTGGCCATGATGGCTTTCTGTGAGTGCACTTTCAGTACAGATGTCTGTTCTGATTCAGAAATTCACCTCATGTGCACTGTAATGAGCAACCTTATCTTTATGAATTGCTTTTAGGCTGCATAGGTAATTTTTTCCATCTCTGTGTGTGTTCAGATGCTGCAGGGCGATCAGTAAGCGAGTTCTCTGTGAATGGTGTGTACAACTATTCAGCTCTTCTGCTGAGCCCAGATGAAAACAAGATCTATGTGGGAGCCAGAGAGAACATATTCTCCCTCAGTCTGGACAACATCAGCGTGACGCACCTACAGAAAACAGTAAGTTCATGGGCGAATATTTGTAGTAGTGTGTAGGAGTACGTTTTGATCTTACTCAGGCTTGTTTTGCATCTTTTGCAGCTCACGTGGAGCACTCCTGAAACGAAGAGGGGAGAGTGTATCTTTAAGGGAAAGGACCCCCAGGTATGTGTGTAGTGGTGATTGTTAATGTATGTAATGGAATATATTTAAACAACAAACTTAAAAGGAGTTTGTGTTTCAGACTGATTGTTTCAACTACATCAAGATTTTGCTGCGTCTGAACAGCACACACCTGTTTGTGTGTGGAACATACGCGTTCAGCCCCATCTGCACTTACATTGTGAGTTTTCTTTTTCATATGCCTAGTATGAAGTCTGAAGTGTGTCTAATTGGTGGAACGAAATAAACAGTTAACACTTTGTTACACATGTACTAACTGCACTAGTAACAGAAAGTTTTTCATACTTGTATAAGCAGCTAAACCAAACCCAAATGAATTAATATGGCTTAAATGTATAATTACACTGTATTAAGTAAACATTTAAATATTTTCATTCATTCATTCATTTTCTTTTCGGCTTAGTCCCTTTATTAATGCGGGGTCACCACAGCGGAATGAACCGCCAACTTATCCAGCATTTGTTTTACGCAGCAGATGTCCTTCCAGCCGCAACCCATCTCTGGGAAACATCCATACATTCTCATTCACACTCATACACTACGGACAATTTAGCCTACCCAATTCACCTGTACCGCATGTCTTTGGACTTGTGGGGGAAACCGGAGCACCCGGAGGAAACCCACGCGAACACGGAGAGAACATGCAAACTCCACACAGAAAGGCCAACTGACCCAGCCGAGGCTCAAACCAGCGACTTTCTTGCTGTGAGGCGACAGCACTACCTACTGCGCCACCATGTCGCCCTTAAATATTTTTATAATTATTAAATATTAAGATAATGTAGGAAATCTTTTTTTAAATATTGTTTTTTCATGGTTTTAGACAACATTGATTTTCAAGAGTTCCAATTTAATACATACATAAAGACACAGTCACAATGGTTGACGGTAATAATAAATAAAAACAATACTGTCCAGAAATGATGCATAAATAAATAATAATATACATTTAAAAATATGGTACAATATAAAAAATAACATATAAAATAAGAGAAATTAACAACAACTACTACAAAAAAAAAGACTAGCAAAGCTAACAATTATTATACAAAATACTAAATCATTAAAGTCTAACAGGGGTAATGTGTCAAGAAATGGGCCCTAAATGTAATGAAAAATAAGATTACTTTCATAAATAATATAATTAATAATATATTATAACACTATTTATAGTAATATTTAAAAAGTGTGTCTGCTGTGATTTTTATTTTATTTTTTATCATTATTTATTTATTTATTTATTATTATTATTTTATTTTTATTTTTTCAAATTTCCCAGAACATTTCAAGTTTTTCTCTGGAAGCAGATGAAAAGGGTGAACCCATAATTGAGGACGGCCGCGGACGCTGTCCATTTAATCCAAAATACAGATCTACAGCTATTACAGTGGGCAAGTATACTCATGCAAAAAGGCTTTTGTTTGAACTCCATATATAAACATCAGGTTTGATAAAGAGGTTGAATTAGTAAAAATAAGTATTTGTGTGTTGTAGATGGAGAACTGTACACTGCTACTGTCAGTAACTTCCAGGGAAATGAACCCACCATATATAGGAGCCTGGGCTCTGGCACCCCTTTAAAAACGGAGAACTCTCTCAACTGGCTCCAGGGTAAATATATACAAACACACACACACATCCTCACAAGGGACCTCATATTAGATGAATATCTAAAAATAAAGGCCAACGTCAGTGATTGCAGAACCCTGCTTTCTCACGCATAATGAAAACAGAAAAATGACTGAGGTTAAACAAACAGTTATAAAGAGCGTGTTTTATGAAAGTGTTCATGTTTGTGTGTTGCGGT
>CAIGQQ010031706.1:271754-298600 GCA_903798035.1 Danio albolineatus
TGTAAAAGTCCTCGTAAACGTAATGAAGTATGAATAATGTTTTATGATCTCTTTCAGGAGATTTATTCAAACCCTCCCAGATAAGGGAAAGAAGATTGCTGAGTTTGTGGAGAAAGTGCATCTTGCACTCGGGCATCTGGAGGAGGACGAAAGAAAGCAAGCAAGTTTAATCTCGGTCCGGACAGAGTTTCAGTCGAAATATCAGAAAGCCCTTGCTAAGCGAAGCACAGATAAGCATTTAGACTCAAAAATGGACACAGTTATCCCATCCCATGACAGAAAGGAAGCCAATGTCAATACTCATGTGGTAAACGTACAGGAAAATGGTGGTCCGTTTGGCCAGGAGGAGTTATTGACAGCTTGTCTGCAGACTGCTGAAACACTAGAAACAGCTGGTGTGAATGCCCCAGCCTCAGTGGTGAAAGACACAGAGCTTTTGAAGGCATTTGGACGAGTAACACTTGCTGAAAGCAATACTGGCTCCAACAAAGACACTATCAAAACTCAGTCTACTAGTAAGCCCTTTCTGGACACTAAGCCACAGAAGAAACCACATTACATAGAAGTCCTGGAGAAGACAGAGGAAAGTGTGAATATGAAGAAATCTAGATTCAAACCGAACCAGTGAGTGGAAATGCACTGTTATTACACCGCTTCTAAATTAAGATGAAAATGAATACTACAGGATCATTCTTGAGTCTTATGTTTTTCGCAATTCGAACACTTGACTAAACAGTCATATTGGAAACCATACACATTGTGTGTCACTTTTGATCAATATATTGATTGTAGTCATTTCGAAACACTTATACTCAATTTGTCAGACAGTTGTTGAGGTAGTCAGTGAAAAGAATATTTAAAAAACTATAAATAAAAAATCAGCTTTCAAAAATTGTTATTTACTATTAAACAAACAAAAAAAGCGGCATTCCTGTTTATAACCAATTTTAAGGATTTCATGAGAGTTTTACCTCATTTAACTCTTGGTCAAAGTTGGGCTTAGATGTGAACAATCTGCACACATTAATAAAAACTTTCCTAGGCATAACAAAACAAATAACACAATTATTCTTTTTGGAAATAGAATACAGCCCTGACTACCTTCGCAGTGTGTGTTGGATTTTAACATTCCTGATTCGGACCTGTTTCCAAAAGGGTGGCACTGTACATTGTAACACAATATGAAAACATGACCCATATTTACAGTACTTTTCCCACAAGATACACTATTGTTCACATCATAATTAAAATTCAGCCGTAAGAAGTTATTGTGATAGATCATATAATGCTAAACATTATCCTATGTTTATTTCGCCTTAAACATCATTTATAACTTCATAACTTCATTACTTGCCCCTCCATGGTGTCAGCAAGAGCAAATTCAGCAAAAAATAAAATGAGTTGTTTATAATCTGTTTTGTCTGTTTGTTTGTTTTTTCTTTAGGTTAATTGTAAAATCTGAGTCTCCATCATCTAGTCAGGGGTCTGGCAGCACCACACCACTAACTGCAGAAGCCAGAAGACAACAAGACCGAAAACACCTGGATGACATCACCGCAGCTAAACTTCCACCCCTGCACCACAGTCCAGCCCAGTTACTGTCATTAGAGGAGTCAGCAGCCCTTCTGCAAGAGCAGACCAGAAAGCAGCTGGTAGGTTGAAGACGTCTCTTCCATAGCAGACCAAGGTTTGAGTAATCAAACTGAACAATGACATTTCAAAAAGTTTTATCCCACAAAACATGAACAATTTCAAAATACTTTTGAATACTCCCAAAAAATTATACATGTTTTCCAATTGTGTGTGTGCGTGTGTGTGTTGTTCCTGTCTCAATTTGTATTCTGGAAGTAGTGCAATCATGTGGTTGTGTGCACTGCTTATTTCAGGAGATGCAGGCCAAACAAGCTGCCCAAAAGCTGGCAGATGGTCTGAGTATCAGGATGGAGAGTTACAACCCAGAAGGAGGCCCACTGGCAGCCTACAGAGAGGTGCATGATGATGGGGCCCTGCTTTCTTCAGAGGAGGACTGATCGTGGGGCCCTCCAGGGAGGATACTGGCTTGTTTATATGTTTGGCCCCTTGCCCTAGACCAGCTCTCGGCCTAGAGCCCATGCTTCAGGACCCTGGAGAGAGGCTTTCAGCTTGAGGACAAGAGAAGGGCCCATGAACTGCGCTGACAATTCCTTCAGAGTCTGCAAATCCCAATAAATAATGGCAGGTTGCATCTAGTTATTCTGTAAAAACTAGACTGTTTTTGCATGTGGAAATGTTACTGTCTCTCAGTAACCGCTTATCTTGGCAAGCTGATGCCAAAAAACGCTACCTCAGCAGGTCCACACCTGTTGTCTTGAACAGAATAATATAATTTGAAGCTCTTATCAGCCATACCTTCAAGGGTGTAGTTGATATGTTATTGTAAAGACGGTAATAGAATATTTTTGTATGACCTTTCTCAGTGTTTGTTCAAACAAAATCCTCTGAATTCGAGCCCTCAAGCTTGTGATTGGTTCATTGAATCGGATAACAGAAACCGCAGTTTCATAAACTAAAGGTGGAAGCACTTAATGTTTTGTCACTTGAGCGCCACAGCTTTGGAAACGTCCGTCTCCCTCCCTTTTTGTAGCATTGTTTTGATAACCGCCCACTGGTTGATTGGAGTGAGTCAGCCGTCGTTTGAAGGGCGGGATGTTGTTATCAGTGCAGAAATCTGTGACATGGCTCAGATGATTAATATATGTAATGTGAAATATCGAGGCTTGAAGGAATTACACCAATTGGTGGAATACATCTGGGTTGTATTTAGATCATGTTTCTGTATGGCAGTGCATTCTGGGATGGCAACTGATAGACAGACCGAACATATGGTAAATGCAATTTCCAAAGTCATCAGCATTGATAAAGCATTCATAAAACTGACTTAAACTCTCAGGATGTAAACAATGTGTTTCTTTTTTTTTGCATACGATTCAGGAATCTTTATATTTAAATGGAGAGTAGGGAGTTTGAAGAGGGAGGAAATCCAAATCTGCATTGCTCCGCTGTAGATGACCTGTGATAACCTCTAGTAATTGCTTCTGCCCGTTGATGGGAACTGCTGCCTCAGAAAAAAAGAGATCCTAACACATCTGGCAGGTTAGTGTTTAGACACCGTGTGTGACGAACTCCAGAGTGCCTTACCCAGACGTCCTGTGATAAATATGTCAGTCTTGTTCAGAAAGAATCTCCTCTCTACTGGTATTAATTAAGTCTACCTTGCATAAAGACTGTTATCAATTACACACTAGATTCCTGTGCTGATCAGATTCGCTGCTGAGTACGTAGATATGCTTGAGTTGGATTCAAGCATGCGTTCTGACAGTGTCTTTAAGTTGCTGCAGTTTCTGCTTTCCACATACCTCCACACCCATCGTCTCAGATCAATAAACGGCTCATGGAGTCATCTGCAAGTGCTTTACAAGTGTGAAATCATGCCCTGAGAGAATGGGCAAACTTTCTGAGCTGTGAGGGGGATAAACTATAGATTTTTTTATCTTCGAGTACCCTTTCAACTGACATCAATAAAAACACATTTTCTGCAATGCATTTACCGCTCTCTTGGTTATGTTATTTATATTATTTAAAGGCATTTCAGTTCATCGCTGCTTTGAGACATAAATCTGCCACTTTAGGCATTTTCTGTCTACCTGTAGATCCAGTTTCACAGTCTGTGCCCTAGCAAGACTCCGCTCAGAGCAGGTCACACACTTAAGCTTTGGGCCTCTAACTTTTGGACTTCAAAGTCCCCCTTAGTTTAAAACAACACTCTCCTATCTACATTGATCAGTACCTCCTGTAGTTCTGTTTTAATATAAAGATGTCAGTTCAATTTTAAATTAACTGTATTTAAATAATTCTAAGCCTTACTGTGGCCTTATTGGGAGTTTGTTGAGGCCTCTTTGGTAAATGTGTATAGTTTCTATTCTACTGTCATTAACTAGAGCAGGAGCTTTCTGTATTTTAGATGTTAAAGTCCATGTGAATCAATTTACAATGTTTATTTTTCTAGCGCACGTTGTTCTTTAGGTAAACAATTATTCCGTGAAAGTTAAACTTGGAAAAAAAAAAACATTTTGGTAATTTTGGATTCAAATCTGTCTGTTTGCTTCCTTTGGAGTTGCGGTACTTTTCTGATGATGTCAGTTTGACAGCTTCAGGCTCAATATTCTTAACCATGCTCCTTTTATCGTTAGTTTGCTATGAGGGAATAATACACAAAAAACGCCTCATCCCCTACTCAATATCCTGTTTAAGTTGGAAGTACATCAACATACTGAAATAAGTCTCAGCAACTTCTGTTCGCGCAGACTTAAGGACCCCCGAATATTCTCATGCTCTGAAATTATATAATGTATAGTTTGTATAAGGACCTAGTTTATAATCTGCTAAATTAATGTTATAAATGGATCTAAAATTAAAACAGGAAAATAAAAATAATGAAATTTCATTCATTATAGTAATGTATTTTTGTAATAATATATTTAGGAAATACACTGATACCCAAACATTCCATCAAATCCCTCCATCTCGTAAAAACACCCATGTGTATTCCTGTGTTACCCCATAGCCTTCACATTTTCGCTTGCACTTTTCGAAGCATCAAATTTGAATGTTTTTTTTTGGCTGTGTATGTAATGATCTCAGACTGAACACCCTCTGACTCAGCCTGCTGCAGTAGCCACACCCTAAACGCTCACTATTGGTCGAGCTAGAAAGCGATTGGCAGATTTGATCGGCACACTTTCAATGGTTTGTAGATGTCCAGAAGTTTTAGTGGTTACACTTTGGGGGAGATAAACCTAAGAATGGCATATTTATAGTAGTCACTCATTTATAGTCTATAGGTGAAAAGGGATAGTTCACTCTAAAATATAATTCTACGCACTGTTTACTCAGCCTCAAGTGGTTGCAAACCTTTATCAAATAAAGATATTTGAAAGAAAGTTGGAAACCGGAAACAATTGACATCCATAGTAGTAAAAACAAATGCTATGGAAGTCAATGGTTACAGATCTTCAACATTTTACAAAATATCATGTTTTGTGTTCAAAAGTAAAAGGATAAACAGCTTTGACAAGTGAATGTTGAGTAAACGATGATTGAATTTTCAGTTCAGTTAAAGGTATACTCTTTAAAAGATTTTATTTTTATATAAATTAATAAAAAGCACCGCTTCAGTACAGTCAGGTATCTTTTAATTATACTATTTTCTTTGTTTCTAATATGCCTGATTTTGATAGATATAATACATTTTGCATTGCTTAGGTGCACGCCGCAGTGCATCATTATTGCCTAAAAGTCATCCTGTTTTCACTGAACGTTTCAGTTCCGGATATAAGCCAAGACAATGACAATAAATACATATTTTTTTCTATCAATAAATTTTCTTTTGAGTCTACATTGCGGTATGGTTTTGATACAGTGGTTTTTAATGCAGGAAGGAGAGAATGAGTCAGTGCTTAGAATGAGAAACTTCAATAATGACTGTTGGCTGTAAAGATTTATGCTGCTGTTGTGAATGAGGATGCTGTTGAGAGAAACGCTGTTTATATCATTCCTGATGTCTTCCAGAACTGCGTTTATATGATCAGGAAAGACACGATGACTTCACATCTGCTACTTTATCAAGTCCATGTGAATAAGTGTAGTGACGGGAATATTTAGGTGCACAAAAACACTGGGAATGCTTGTTTCTGGCATTTTGCGTTTCACCAATAACTGGCAAAATTACTGTGGTTACAGGAATGTTACTAAAGTAATGCCACAGTGCTTTGACAAACATAATAGAATTCACTGATTACGGTATTGTCATACTTTGTTATTTACTTAATGATTTCAGTTTGCTCTCTAGTGTAGGTATTGATTGGACACCTTAATATTTGCTAATGTCAAACAATGCGCTATAAAGTGATAAAGCAGTGCTCTTGATCTATGTGAAATGACCTTTTTTTTTTTACTTCCTAAAGGGAATAGTTCACCCAAAAATCTTGTCATTGTTGAATCATTTCTGTATATTAAATATGATGTGCTCCACATCTTTCTCAGAAGTGAGAAATAGTTGAGTAAATGAACATTTGATGACGCTTGAACCATTCTCGTGTTATACAGCTACAGTTGAGGTCAGAATCATTAGCCCCCCCTTAGAATTTTTTTTCCTTCTTTTAAGTATTTGCCAAATGATGTTTAACAAGGAAATTTTTCACAGTATGTCTGATAATGTTTTTTCTTCTGGAGAAAGTCTTATTTGATTTATTTCATCTAGAATAAAAGCAGTTTTAAATTTTTTAAGAACCATTTTGAGGTCAAAATTATTAGCCCCTTTAAGCTGATTTTGTTTTCGATAGTCTACAGAACAAACCATCATTATACAATAACTTGCCTAATTACCCTAACTTGTCTGTTAACCTAATTAGCCTAATTACGCCTTTAAATGTCTCTTTAAGCTGTATAAGGGTCTTGAAAAATATCTAGTAAAATATTATTTACTGTCATCATGGCAAAGATAAAATAAATCAGTTATTAGGAATGAGTTATCACAACTATTAAACTTATAAATGTGTTGAGAAAAAAAAATCTCTGTGAAACAGAAATTGGGGGGAAAAATAAACAGGGGGGCTAATTATTCAAGAGGGCTAATAATTCGGACTTTAACTGTATGTAAAAAATAAGACTAATTGAAAATTTTTAGTTTCTCAGGATTTTAAGATTTATAGTTAAGTAAAACATATTTATTTGTTTAATTATGTGTAAATGCTAATTTAACCTGCTAATGACAGTTCTTCCAAATTTAAAGTGTTATTTATATTTATTTTTGTGGCATGTTTTCAGACATTAATACTCTTTTTAGACCTCACAATAGCAATGTTTTAGCTTCAGAAGGGTTAAGAAAGCAATATTTGGTGGATAACCCTGACTTTCAATCACAACAAATGCCTTTTATATAACTGTGTGTATCCTTACCCTAAATAATAATAAAATACCATTTCCTCATTTCCACAAAAAATTGTTTTTTTTAATGGTAAAAACTGTAATAGTCTTTTTTTGGGAGGTTTGGCTGTGGCGACCCTCGATAAAGAAGGAAAGTGATTACCCTTTGCATAACCACAGTTTTACTACAAATGTTTTTTCCTGGTTAAACTGTGGTCAGTCAAGAAAAACGGTCTTTAATGTGTGGTTAGCACTGCTTAACTACAAGAGCCGTGTCTTGTTTTTGGGTTTTTTGAAAAAGCAGCTACTTTGAGCAGACAGCAGATGGCAGTAGTGCTTCTGTGTTTTGCGTTCTGAAAAAACCCTGGTTTTCAATCTTGACAACCAAGAGGGTTCATATCTTGTTTGCATTTTCTCTGAAGAGGTTTTTAATGCAATTATTCTCAGCAATCAGATCTTTTCAGTATTGGTGTTTAGAGCAGTTTACTGATACTGATGATTCAGCATCACTTTGTCGCCATTAGTGGATCCACCATTTTGGCATTCCTTTCGATGGCAGAATCATCTTGAAAGTGTTATGGGTAATTTGATACACATGTATGCTGAAATTGCAGTTGTACATGTAGCTCAGAGCACTAATAACTATATAACATGGGTCTGAGTGGGGTTTACACCTGCAGAAGATAATGTTTACTCCCTAGATGATCCTCCAGAGCTCCAGCAGACCTGGAGGAAACCTTATAGCTTCGAATCGTAGTCCACATGTGCTTAAACAAACTGTTGCTCTAAGAAGTTTGCATAACAATTATGAGATGGCTGGTCCATTTCAAAAGCACGGAAAGAGAGAGAGAGAGAGAGAGACGGGGAGATTAATAAGCGCCAAAAAACTGCCAGTATTCTGCTCAGCCACTGTCTGGCCTGGCACGGCTGTAAAGCCTGTCAAAAACTCATCACGGTGAGGAAGCCGCCACAGCAGGGATGCTTCGAGCTGCCAGGGCACGGTGGGGGAAGAAAATGGAGCCGCTTGCCCAGCAGCGTGTGATCATAATGAGGAGGAAAATTCCCATTCTTGTATCCAGATTAATGTAACAACAACAATGTGCTTTTGTCCAACTTTTTTTCTCCCCCTGCTTGTATTACTCAAAGCCTCCGTTCCCTTTTCCATCCATCAGCGGTACTGCGAGCGTAGAGTTACTCAGTACAGTTGCTTACAGGTTTAATGCTTCTCTTGGGTGGGATTTTCGCATAGATGTACTTTCATATTGTGTGAGTTTCTGGTTCCTTAGCAAGCCGAGGAAAATCGATTTGGGTTACCAGGCATCCGAGTACCATCTCCAAGCAATGAGCCTCTGTATCTGTGCGTACATGTGTACATGAGGTCAGTCTCAAGCTGTCTGTCCATGAATGCAGTGTAATGCTGTTTTTAATTATTTCCACGCTATTCAAGTGAAATCATGCTTTCTCATTTCTGAATGCACCAATTGACAAGCACCAGGAGTGTGAATTAGCAGCTACTTAGGGAATACTGCCAGACGTTACAAATGGAGAGTGCTAACTTCATTTAAAGGGTCATGAAATACAATCGGCGACATGTCCGATTATTGCAGTTGCCCACTTTTACAGTGTTGCAGGTGTGAGAGTGGGTGAGAAATGCACCTTTGGCTCAGCCTGATTTCTGTGAATTGTTATTTTATTCTAGATGTATTTATTTATTTATTTCCCCACGGTCAGATTCTCTTATGTTATAAGACTCCAGCACGACTTGTAAAGATTTGCTCACAGAGCCTTTGGTCGTACAACAGAAGTGAATGCGTGCCATAACAAGGCAGTTCTCCTCAGCCCAGCTCATAACAATTACAAGGCCTTGATATGGACTCATTGGCTTGTTTATGTGCTGTAATGTTGTCCATGTGCCAAGACAACCTTGAGTGCTGGGATCCCTGGTGTTTCTGATTGGAGCTACATGTACGCGTTGACTTTACTAGTCTGCAGACTGGCCTAATAGACTGCAAGGTTTATGTGTTTGTGAGTATGTGTGTGTGTTTGTGCGTTTGTTTGTGCACCTCCTAATTTGTTTATTTACTTAAGCATTCTCTCCACAATCTCTCTGTCATGAAATCCGGAGCCTCATCTACCCAAAAAGCAAACATATTTTTCTAATGAGGGAAGACTTGCTGTCCAAGCCCATAATGATCTTAAGCTGTAGAGAACTGACTGAATTAAAGTGCAGTAATTAGGTTTAACTTGCCTTTAATGGACGTCTTCTTCTGTCAGTATCAGACTCTTCGACCTGAAGTGTTTTTCTGTAAACATGATGTTTCAAAATTGTGGAAATGCAGAGAAACACCTCCTTGTTTTGGCCTGAGGATTGATTCAGCGGGTGTGGAGTTTATCAGTTAAACTACGTTTCAATGGGATGTTTGTCTTCCTGTGCTTTTCTCTTCAGTGCCAATGTTAAATGAAACCTAATTGCGCACAGGACCGTGACAATTGTTAAAGTGTATCACAAATTGGCAATCACTCATTGCCTCGAGATGGTAATGCTGTCTTTTACAGGTGCCACACTTTAGAGTAATATAAAGCAGAATGAGAGAAAGAGAGAGAAACAGCTTGGAAAAGTTTTCTTTATCCTCTTGCTTCTTCGCCATTGAAAATGTATTTTGCCCTTCATTCTTTCTTTCTTTATACTTTTTCCCTTTCCCTTCCCTTTGTTTCCTCTCATCATATTTCACATGCAGCATGGGACCTCTTCACAGACAGATGGTGTCGCTCACACAAGTGGTGCCCTGTTCAGTCACATATCAGATTCGTTCTGTGTGGATACTCATGCATGGCTCTTCGGAGAGGGAGGAAACCCTGCAAAAGTGACAGGTCATTTGACGCACCCCCACTGATCTCATGTCTCATCATGCTTTGATAAGCATTGTGAATTTCAGAGGCAGGAAAGGGACGACACACAGAGTGACTCGCTTGGCAGGACTTAAAGGGTGGAGTGTTTCCCCCCCCCCCTTTAGATGTTTTTTTTTCTCTTCAAGGAAGAGAAATATGTCACCACTGACAGCTCTTGAAGTACCCTTAATGGGCAGAACATAATCATTAGTTACAGGACACTCTTTGAACATTAATAATTCTTTGTTCTTTCAAGAGCATCTTGTTTAAAAGCCCCTGCACAATGCACTGCTTGTGTTTTGACAGATTTGCATGCAGTATATTTCACATAATGCAGTCATTTCACAGAGATGATACAGTTCCCATTGATGTTATATTCATCACCTACTTAAAAACCTCCTCTCCTATATTCACTCAGTTTTTCTTCTCATTACTTCCCAACTATAATCACAAATGTGATGCCTAGACTGTATGAAAGCACCTCACAGCAGAGGCTTTTCTCAGTGTTTGAACTGTTGTTGGTTGTCTTGTGTTTTTAGCTCATGCTTTGACAGCTCCAGCTTGTTCACCTACTTTCTTGCCTTCTGGTTCCCTCATGACCACGACTACTTAAAAAGGGTGAAAAAGCAGAAAACGATTAAATAAGCTGTGACTATCTGCTGTTTATTCATTGTGAATCTCCTGTTCCTCCACATCCCACAGGTGATCCACTGGATTGACATCTGGTGACTGTGGAGGCCATTATAGTGAACTCACTGTCATCTTAGAGAATTCTGTTTGAAAGGATTTGAGCTTTACAGTACTGGAATTATCCATCACATGAGGGCTTTGTTGTGCTCAAAAGTGAAGTTTATTTATAAACTAATTTCGAGAGGATCACATGCTTATGATTGCTTGGAGCTGGTCCCGCATTATTCAATTTATGATTCATCAATTAGACGATTCCTGAGCCACTATAAATACCCTAAGTCCATAACAGCCAAATTCATTTTAAAGAATTCCCCCTTCCACCCCTACTCCTCCTCCTTTCCTAGATGGGTGGCACGGTGGCCCAGTGGTTAGCACTGTTGCCTCACAGCAAGAACGTCACTGGTTGTAGTCCTTACAAGCCAGCCGACATTTCTGTGTGGAGTGTACACGTTCTCCCCGCGCTCACAAGGGTTTCTCCCGGGTTCCCCGGTTTCCTCCCACCGTCCAAAAACATGCAACTTAAGTTGATTGACTAATCCAAATCGGCACCATAGACATGCTCCTAGTAAGTAGTTATCTCTCAAGAGAAATCACTATTTGTTCATAAGCTACTCCAGCAGGGGAGTTCTCAAGATCGACCTGAACTCAAACACCCCTCTCGCCTTGCAAACGGGAGGGAGCCCTGGGCTCGAGGATTTTATGAGCTCAAAGCTGTCTCCCGGGACAGCATGCCAAATAAGCTTTATAATCAATCATCAGCTAAGTGTGAACTCTTGAAAAGGATGGATAGCAGCAATACTCAGGTAGAATGTGTCATTTTTTTTCAGTTAATACTTAAGGCCCTGGTATATTTCAAATGATGTTCTACAATGGAGGGCAAACAGAATTTAGACAAGGCTAAGTGAGTATAAACTGTTTTCAAACCTCCTAACACTGCTGCTCCTCAGTAGGCAGGGATGTAAATGTGTGATGATTTGCATGTACCCCTAAACACAACTATGATGGTGACAGATAAACATCTGTCAGCCTTCTCCCGCCTGTTGCTCAGGAAGCACTACCAATACACGCCACATCTTTACATTGTTTTGTTATGGACAGACACTAAATCTGTCTGTTGTGTGACTCCCCCTGAGTTTTTTAAATCATGGTTAGGTGTGTGCATTAATAGCGTTGCATACAGCTTGGTCTGCAGACAGACCCTTCTCCTACTATTCGCCCCTCCAGTGTATTCATGTGGCTGACTTGTTTTTACACATTGTTCTACTGTCTGACCTCTGTGGATATGAGAAACAAATCAATAGCACGTCAAAGATTGCGGAGTTCCAGAACAAGCCCACTGATTTCTGAATTATCAAGAACCGTATAGCTCAAGAATGTTTTGGACTCAAAACAATGGCTGCGTCTGAAATGGCCTACTAGTCAGTAGGTACAACATTTGAACTTTTATTTACTACACTGTTCTATACAATATGAATGTGAGAATGGCACCTACTACATCCGCCATTTCTCATCACGTGACCTGCTTGCATCAGTTGTGTCACTTCACTCTCATTCATGAGTTTTCTCGTTGTGCATCATGGAATAGCATATCATCTTTCGGATGCGCACTTCATAATCTTTCCAGAAATAGAAGGTCATCTACGTACTTCTTGCATACAGTTTTTCGAATTCTTTGAATTCGGATATACTACTTGGCTCGCGTACTGTTTTAAGCGTAATATATAGTATGGCAGTATGCTATTTCGGATGCTGCCAATCTCTCTTATGTTTTGAACTACCAAAACCAAGTCAAAGCGAACTTCATTTTAGCTGGATTTTGTTCGAAATTGCATCATTTTTGTTCGTTCTTGGGTTTCATTTGAAGTATACTGGGGCCTTTAGGGGCTCAAACTGTGCCAAGAAAATATCTTCTGCAAATCTCCGTTATAATGAGGGATCATTTGAATTACCATTGCCTCTCTTTCAGCTGATCTGGTCATTCTCCTCTGGCACAAACAAGGCATTTGCCCCAACAGAAATGCTGCTCAATTGAAATTTCCTCCTTTCTGACCAGATATTCTCTTTAAACATTGCCACATTCAAAGTCATTTCTTCATCATCTTGACCACATCTACATGCCTAAACTCATTTATTTGTTGCCATTTGTTTGGCTAATTAAATATCTGCTTTACATATATTGCAGATAATCACTAGGTAACATGATCCCTCATAACCACATTTGGCTTATATTGATGGTTTAACTATAAATCAACTTTAACTTTCACTAAGAAATGCTGTAAAAGTTAATGAATGCTACCAAATTTAACCTTATTGTAAAGTGTTAGTGAGAAGTCATGTATAGGCTATAGCACTTAAAGGCATTTTATCAAATTTATGACATCAATCTGTCATATAGTTAACGTGCAATGACTTTCTGCACAGTTCAGTGTGATTTATCCTTATTCTTCTTTATTGCATCACACTGATCACCTCTGCCTTATTGATCACAGAGATGCATTGGGCCATTATTGGCCTAGCCTGAGCTCATAGAGCTGATGGTGAAATAGATTCAGCCTTTAACGGCTAAATACCCCATCCTCTCAATAGGACATCTGGTTTCCCACTCTTGTAGAGCCCCAGAGAGTGCTGTTGCCTATTGCCCCTGCCCTCTTGCCTGCTCTGGTATTAAAGTATACACAGAGAATGACACATAGAAAACATTTAAGGAGAATCTCTTAAAAGCAAAGTACTGGCAAAAAGAAATAAGCAGCTGTTACTGAACTTGAGGTCCCATGACTATTAGTGCTGGCACCTGCAAACCATTCCAGCTCAGGTTTGTGATTATGGAGACAATAAGGACCAATGTTTTTGCTTGGGAGTAATTAAATTTAATATATTTGTTAAATGATGCATGTTGACCTCAGGAGTACTAGCGGAAAGAAGTGTATTTCTACATTTACATGCACGGATATAACTCAGCTGTGGTTTCCATTTGTCTGTTCATGTATGCTGAGAAAATGAAAATGTGTAGAAGTCAATCTGAGAGTGTGCAGATCTGCAAGGCCAATTTTAGTTTAAATGATGTATACATGCTGAAAGTAGTGTGATAACGTCTTTGCTTAAAATCTTTTTTAAAAATCACAAAATTAACAATATAGAAGGCCACAAAGGAAAATTACAAATAATTTTTTTAAGTCTATGTCAAAATGTTTTTTTGGTCATGCATTAATGCATATTTTTTCCATCTATTGACATTAAAGAATTAAAGAAAGGCAATTAAATTAATATAAACATATTTTACATTTCCACAAAAATAACAATAAAGTTTACCAAGAATAATTTTTAGCGTGACATATTTAAATATGGATCACATTTTTTTATTTTAGTTTTTGCAAGGGGATATTTGTTTGTAGTAGCCAAAAGTGTTCTTGATTTTTCATTATATGGGTCAAAGTAATAGATTTTATTAAATAGACTCATGTAACAATTAAAGATTGAAGATCGTGTTTCGAGAAAACATTTGCTTCTGTAAATATATTAAAACTGAATTCTTTAATTAGTAACGCGTTTTGAATGATTCTCGCATAGACTGATTGTCAAAGCATATATGAATGAACCATTATTGAGGTGGCCAAATTTATATTTATTTGATCTGTTTTTTTATCATTAATTAAGATACAAATCAGAGAAAACTATTTCTCACTATTAAAAAAAGCCTTACCCCCTCATACATTTTGGTTCGACATCCTCCAGGGGGGATCAAGTGTTAATTAGGGGGGTTAATCTCTCAAAGCCTCCTGTAATTCGCACCCAGACTTAGCACTTAATGTGAAGAACTTTATTCGAACAAGTTCAAAGGTGATTTTATTAATGTTTAGATTTTTTATTTCTAATAGTTATATCTTGGCCAAATAATGTTCAATCCTAGCAAACCATGTATTAGTGGAAATATTCAGCTTTCATGTAATGTACAAATCTCAATTAATTATTTTTTTTTAAATCCATATTTTGTGATTTATTAGAAAAAATTGGTTAATCAGTTAAAAAATTAATCGATTATTGCATATGGTAATAAATTTCATTCCATTGCCTTCACACTTAAGTATATTGTATTATTTCTGTAAGTTTATTTCTGTTTTTCAATATGCTTGAACTGCTTTTCAAAAGCATTTAAAAATAACTATTTTTGTTGACCAAACCTAAAGGGATAGTTCACCCAAAAAAAGAAATTAAATCATCGCTTACTCTTCCTGTGACCATTATGAGTTTCTTTCTTCTGTTGAACACGCAAAAAGATATTTTGTTTTCTTGCACCCAAATAAGTACTTTGGATGTCAACGATTGCCAGCAAACAGCATTTTTCAAAATATCTAATTTTGTGTTCAACATGAGAAAGAAACTCAAATAGGTTTTGAACAAATGAAGGGTGAGTAAATGATGACACAGTTGTCATTTTATCTGAACTCTTCCTTTAAATCAAACTTTGTGAAGTGCATGTAAACATATTGTAATATGTTTAGTGTGTGTGCTCCAAAGATCTAAAATAAAGGCACAAACAGAATCCAAGAACCGAAGCAAACTATATATGCATTAAAAATAATAGCTCTGAGGTCCTGAGACAGGAAATGATGCCATTAGAAAGATCTCAGCAGAGCAAATCAGCATCTTAAACATCTGCGCTCTGCCCGTACTCATCTGATGTATGGAACAGTTTAAGCCTTAAACACATCTTTACTTAATCACCGCTTGAGTCATTACTGGTATTTTTGGCTTTAATTGAAATGATCCATTCGGCTGTTGAGAGTGGCGGCGTGTCAGCTTGAGCGCATTGAACCAAAGTGATGAAACCTTTGGATTAACTGCGCAGGCACACGGCTGTGACGACGGAGGAGTCATTTGTCCAGCCATTAAGCTAATGCGCTGTCCCTGTTCAGCCACATATCACTGGGGGTGCATAGGGGAGCTCTCCGAGGAGGTGGCTCCGCTGAATTGTAGCCAGGCTCTTATTCTTTTACCTTAACCTTGCCAGGCCATATGAAAGAACATCTGAGCAGCTTCACGCCAGAACAAAATGCTTTGGCTTCTCGCTGAGGCAATAAAGCAATTGTTTGGTCACCGCAGTTTAAAATGGGGCCCCTGAAACAGCCCTTTCTCTTGGCTTGAGTTTCTCTCTACCTAACTTTCTCTCCCCAAGTATTGTTACTGATTTTTAAACGCGCTATGTCATTGTTAACTATAACCACACCTCTCGTTTCTCCCATTCCCTGGGGTGTGGTGGTGGATGCCATTTTGTAAACACAAGCATTGCTCAACATCGCTCCTTTTGATTTTTCCATTGCAGTAAGCGCACTTGAATACTGATATGAAGTGTGAAAATTTCAGTCAGTGTGTGTCAATACATTTGCGACTGGGTCAAAATCATATTACGTAAAGGACTTAACACCTTTCTCTCTCAGGAGTGTGTACATATTTATTTATATATAAATGTGTGTGTCCAGCGCAGATAAATAATAATCGCCCACTGTTAAAGCGACTCCTCGCAGTCTGCCCAGAAAAACACATCCCGCAGTGAGAGAAAGGCTTTCCTGCGCAACCATGGCCGATACACCCAGCTCTGGGTCACAGAGGTCTGAGTGACATCATCAGAACTGGACAGCTCGGTGCCAAGAGCCTTGTTAAAGTTCACTGTTGTTGGAATGGACTGATAGTTTCGAGATAGTCACACGGATATGGATTGTAAATATGTTAATTATAGATATGTTATTTAGGGATTTTATTCCAGCACAGCAAAAAAAAATCAGTGTACATTTAACTCAATTTGAGTTTAATTTAACACTCCTTGGGTGTACATATGACTCCCTCCACTTTGGAACATTTTCTAAAGTGTGACATTTGTACATTACTCACAGAGTTCATTTTAACACAGTAAGAGTTTATTCTTACATCAAACTGGAGTGCTGTTATACCCTTCAAAGTGTTAATATATATCAAATTTGTACATTACTCACAGAGTTTGTGTGTATATAAGCTAATGAGTGCATATACTGCTTCTGATGAGAATTTATTTATTATATCTTATAATTTATTATAACATCAAGACTCGTAAAACATACTGGTTTGATCAATGTTTGTCCGAAAGAACTGGTTTAAGTAAAAAAAACTAGACTTCCCATCACTAGTGGCAAATACACTGCATATTGGGTTAAAGGTTTAACACTGAAAAAAAACAACAACTATTAAGTATGCGCTCTTTCACACTCGTGGATTGAAATGTACTCCGGGTTTTAACATTGAACAACACCAAAATAATCACACTGTATATTTAACACAGGATTTTTTGCTGTGAGGGGATTTATTCATTTATTGGTGTTGGCATATTAATGATCTGGCACTAGGACTTGTTCATCTTTTCATGATCATCATTTCAGTATGGGTTCGTTTATCCAAACACTGCAATTTAATGTATAACTGCTATACCCTTGACATTCAGAGTTCAAACTGAACTAATTAAAATCCAAATTAAAATCCACATATTTTAGGTGACCAGAGCTCATCATGGCCAGCTCAGGTGCCTAGTGGTAATTTATGGTGGCAAAGCCTGTATCTACAAGCACAACTGTTGCAGTATGATGACAGCCTCTCTGTTTAAATCCCACTTCAGGATTGTGGTTAGCATATTTAGCACTCTAAAAAAATAGGGATCCTTTTTGGAAATTTTGACAGATATCTTTTTCTTTTGTATGTTTTTGAATGTAAAAATTGAGCAACAGGAAGGTGGGTGAATTAACTATTTGAATGAACTATCCCTTAGAGCAGTGGTTCTCAAGCTTTTTTCATCAAGTACCACCTCAGAAAAAATTGTTTCTCCAAGTACTACCATAATAACCGGTATTGAAGTACAGTAGCGTAGGAGGCCTAATTAAACAGCTACAGCACTGCACAGTTCAAAAACGAGGCAGATTAATTCTTCTAATTGAGAATATTTATTATCGTCAACCACTTAAATAAAAGGTTTAGCCTATTAAAATCATTTCACTGATCACAACGGTGTTATCGTACGTGTCAAAGGGTTAAAAGTGTGTTCATTTTTTTACTTTAATTATTCAGAGATTCCTCCGCGTACCACTAGAAGGAAACTTCTGTACCACTAGTGGTACGCGTGCCACAGTTTGAGAACCACTGCCTTGGAGCATCATAACACATGTAAACGTGTGTGAGACATCTTCCCATTCACACAAGCCGTGGGCATAAAAGCGAGTCAAAAATGCAGTGTAAAGCACACAGATTATGATCCGATTGTAGTCGCCATCCACATCATTATTTCAATGCTGTCCTGCGCTGACAACTTTGTTCAACGCTCCTGTAAATGTGGTGTAGAGCATGACGAAACAAAGGTTTGACAAAACCCTAAAACAAGTGGTCAGAAGGGACTAGTTTTACACCCTGTTAATGGCAAGTGAAAAAGGTTGTTTGTTTCAGATGACCACTTGTTAATACCAGGCGGAAACAAGTTAATACCAGCTTGTTAATTGCTTGTTAATACCCGGCGTAATTTAGCTGGTAGACATAAAGCACTTTAGACTATAGTGGGCAGCCTCTTTCCTGTCTGCTATCCTTCTTGCAACTATTCTCTTGGTTTCATATGTTTTCATGACAGTTTACACAGATTTTGAGCCAGTAATGACACCCTAAAAAGAGGAGCGGACTTATTAATCATGTTTTTGGACAGAATTGCGTGATACATATAACATTAAACAATGAATACTCACTTGGGATTCTCCTAGAAGCTGTTTGGGTATATTGTAGGTAAGCTATCAAACTGATTTAATATGCGCTGAAAATGCTAACTTCGGAAAAGCAAGCTAGAGGTATGAAGGTGAAAATATTATAAGTCATTATGTGGCTTCACAGGCGGTTTTATAGGGAACATGCTGAACCAAGGAGTCTTCACTGACAAGTGTGCGTGTATTGTACGTTTTTCTTCACCGTTTCATCACAAAAGGAAAATTTCCTCCATAAACCTCAAGCTAAACACTCTCTTCCTCTCACGTTGGCCAATTTTAACTTCTTTCTGCTCTTTTCTTCCCCTTTTCATAACCACAGCATTCCTTTTCTTTGGTAAAACAAGACTTGATTCACTTGTTTGCATATCAATAAATAGCTTCCATCTGCTTGGCTGCAAATACATCCCCCTTCGTCATATCCAGTCTATTGCATAGTAGGATTTTATGTGAATTCCTCCTGTTTGTGTACATCATTTGCTCCTGTTTGTCACCATGAACAGTTGCTGAATGAAGTCTTTAAAAATCCATGTGCACTTTTTTTTTCCTTTTCATCGTAGAATTCCGGCTAAAAAAAAAAAAAAACAGTTTTTACTTGTTGATAATTAAAAGAAATGTTTCTTGAGCAACAAATCAGCATATTCAAATAAGTTTGGCAGGATCATTGTTATATTAAAGACTGGAGTAAGCATGCAGAAAATTGCTTGCTAACACTAATTAGATAAACAGAGAAAAAAATATATAAAGTTAATTGTCAATTTTTACTGTAAAAACCTACATGCACTGAAAATAATATTGTGAAAACTGCTTTCTTTTTCAGATGTTTTAAAGGGATAAAATAAAATTGTACTTTTTACTCATGCTCGACTGGTTATAAATCTTTATGCTTTTCTTTATTCTGCTGAAAGATTTTAGTTTTTTAAATTTATTTATTTATATTTTATTTATTTTTATTTATTTTTTATTTTATTTTACTTTATTTTTTATTTTTAAATGTATTTTATTTTGTTATGTTTCACGTTGTTTTATTTTATTTTTGATTTATTTATTTTTTAAATTTTATTCATTTATTTAAATTTTCATTTGCATTTTAGAAAATTACCTGTTTTTTTTCTTCATTTTTAAAAGAAGATATTTTAAAGAAAGCTGAAAGCCTGTTACCTTTGACCTCCATATTTGTTTTCATTCATTCATTCAATCATTCCAACTTATCTAGCGTATGTTTTTCGCAGCGGATGCCCTTCCAGCTGCAACCCATCTCCGGGAAACATCCATTCACACTCATTCACACACATACACTATGGACAATTTAGCTTACCCAATTTACCGGAGGAAACCCACGCGACCATGGGGAGAACATGTAAACTCCACACAGAAATGCCAACTGACCCAGCCGAGGCTCCAACCAGTGACCTCCTTGCTGTGAGGGGATCGTTCTACCCACTACGTCACCGAGGTGCCCCTCCATATTTGTTTTGTACTATGAAATTCAAGTTACAAGTCCTCAGAAAGCTTTCACTGTTCAACAGAAAAAAAGTCCAATAGCTTTAGAACAAGTGAAGGGCGAGTAAATGATGACAAATTGTTCAGTTTTGGGTGAACTATCCCTTTAATATGCAATACACTTTTTATGTTATTTGGCATGGAAAAGCAGAATTTTCACTCCAAACTTTCTTAATAAAAGTAAAATAACTGCACTTTTGGCTTACTCTCGTAATTTAATGCATAACTCATCTCATCAAGATCAATGAATCCATTCGTCATTTTATCTACCAGAGGGGCAAAATAAAAGCATTCTCTTTTTCAACTATTTTGTTGTGTCTCTAGAGCAGACTGAGTAAATTAACCCTGACCAACCAGAACATTGACCCTTTTACAATTTGTGCAGTTTTTGTGTGTATTCATGACCGACTACTTCCAAAAAGCCCACTGAATGTTGTCCTCTAGTGCTTGGAAACCTTTGGTCCAAGTGTTCGTTTAGGCTGAGGCCTGGCTGGGTGCAGCAAGTCACGGGCTGAAACTGAGTGTTTGTCTTTTCTCCCCTTATCTCCCATCCTGCTGTCTGTGGACTGCCGAGGCATTCATCACTGCAGGGCAGCAGTATTTACAAGCCTTCCCTCTCTTTATTAATCTCTCCCAGCTGCCCGTGCCTCCACGCTACACGGCTCGCTCGCACTAAACACCTTCAGGGGCGACCAGCATCTCCAACATGTGTGCCGGAAACAAGCCTTTTAATCCAGCAAACCACAAATAAACCCCATTAAAGAAAGGAAAGGCTTGTGCTTTTATTTTTTCAACCAAAAGATAGATTTACATGGAGCTCTTTTTTTTGGTTTTAATTGTTGTGTTTACTGCGCTCGTTTCAGGGCTTTTATAGTGAAAGGCGACTCCATCTCTTGGATGAGACTTACTGCTAACTAGCCCCTAATGATCAGTCAAAGCGGCTGGATGCCCTGTGGACTGAAATAACTGTTTTCTCATCTCTTTAAGCAGAGCCGTGTATGAGCTGCAGGCGCTTTCAAGCGAATTAATCCTCTGTGGCTCTCTTTCAGCGTTCAGTGCGAATGGGCAGAATAGTCAGTGTTTTACTGAAGTCTGGAGATTCTTCTCATTTCTCGCACACACACACGTCTTCCCTCCAGTCTCCTGCTCTCATCGTATGGCATGAGTCCCACACTCACAATCAGGTCAGACTCTTTGCTTGTTTTACTGGGCTCCCCCCGCCGCCTCCTTCTTTCCTTTCCCTCTCTTCCTTCCTTTCCCAGAAATGACACTGTCAGATTTTGAAACATCTCTTTCTCCGTTGGCACTTGCTTTGCGTTTCCTCTGTCTATCTGTTTCTCTTTTGAGAGGACCACACAGAGGGATGACATGCGTGAGGTTCGTCCGTACTGGGTGGCCTGAAAGCCTGGAAAACACGGGGTGACAGGATCGGTCTTCAATCAGCGCGAGTGGTAATGCATGTGGACGGTGCAAAACCAGTCTCCTGGAGACCCCGCGAGGAAAAACGAAAACTTGGGTAATTGCTGTGCAAAGTAGCAGATATGCTTTAGGTCTTTGGCATAGTCTGAGGCCGAAGCTCCCTGAAACACTCTGTCTGATGCACCTCAAATGCTTTGGCCAAGAAAGGATAAGCAAAGAGACTTTATCCTTCGCATTATGCGCTGAAAGCCATTCCTGAATTGTCAGACCTCATGTTGATTCAGTCTTATCTCAGGAGACAGGGAGAGTATTCTCATTCAAATGAAGCAGTCTTCGTCCTCGGGGAGGATAGATGGTGCACTAGCTGTTGTTTTATAAGCCTTGTTCCTCCAGCAACCAAAACTTCTGAGAAGATGGTTGGTGGAGGACGCACAACAGCTGGAGGCTGGATGGACTGGAGAGAAAGAAAAAAAAAGAGTAAAGTTTCATGAAAAGTATTGCAATTGTTTTGTTTGGACTTGCTGCCCTTTATAGAGCTGCCATTGAAAATACACACAATTTCCTGCTTATTTTGAATTTGTATTTTGATTAACAGATGAGATTCTCATTTGTTCAGCTTTACCCAGCAGTGTGAGTGATCCTTGGTGGATTTTTCTAAGTATCAATTTCATCTCACTGGCATGACCAGAGTCTTTTAAATTGATGCTAAATTCTGTTTGTATTTTTTTCAGTTGTGATCGCTTCCTTGTGTGGAGTTTCACTGTTCAACTGTGTTGTACAAGATTTATATATATATAACTTCTCAAATGTGTGATGTATTTAGGGTATATTTGAATGCAGGTTTAGGTAGGTTTTATTAATCGGCAGGTTTATTAATCAGGGGGTCGCCACAGCGGATTGTACTGCAACTTATCTAGCATATGTTTTACGCAGCAAATGCCCTTCCAGCTCTCTGGGAAACATCCATACACACTCATTCACACTCATACACTATGGACAATTTAGCCTACCCAATTCACCCATACCACGTCATTGGACTTGTGGGGGAAACCGGAGCACCCGGAGGAAACCCACGCAACCACGGGGAGAACATGCAAACTCCACACAGAAATGCCAACTGACCCAGCCGAGGCTCGAACCAGCGACCTTCTTGCTGTGAGGTGATCGTGCTACCCAGTACTCCACCGAGGCGCCCATTCTTGGAAATTGTAGGAAATAAAATCTTATTAAAAAAGTATTTTTCAACTTTCAGTTAATTTTAAAACAATGAGTGTTTAAACAGAAGCTGTTGAGTTCAGCCTCAGGAACACAAAACAGTTTGAATAAACGTTTCAACTGTTTTTGTCTATGAAATACAAGTTAGAGTATAGTTATATAAAACAAAACATCAATAATTTAAAGTTCAGGAGGATAATGCCAATGAGCATTTTTCTCCACTAAGGATGCTGCAGCATTAGCTCTTCCTTTATCACTTATCAGCTGAAATTATATTGAGCCCTTTGTGAGTTCTTATATGTCTGCAACAAACCTAGAGTCAGGCAAATTCATACTCCCAAATGCATGTAAATGGTGCATTTGTGTCCCAAATCTTTGTCTGTTTATATTAACCTTCAGCTTAAGGATGCATTGGGCCTTCAGTGCTGCAAAAAGCAAGAGATCAGACTCCCAGTCAACAGGCGTTTTTCTCAATGGGTGAACAACAAAGAGGTTCTATCACTCACTGCTCTACACATCAGCACTTCAGCGTTTGTTTTCCTGCTCTATCTCTGCTCTTGGCCCCCTTCTTCAAATAAAAGTTCCCCTATTGTAAACTTAGCTTTTGCCCTCATCCATTATCATCACATTGTCAGAGATTGGAAATCATGGGTAATGTTATTTCGGGGATGAAAGAATGAAAAACACTGTCAAATCTAATTTCCTCAGCTTTGTCATCCCGCAGCTGTACGTTGAGGCGAATGGTACAGACAGCACAGCTGTGAATCATAAGAGCTGAAAATATAAACTGTTTAGTAGTAGAATCCGTTGCGCTCTCTGCCAGGATTGTGCCATAACATTCATATGAAATAATTTCAGCTCAAATCCAAGGACGATCTGCTGGAAGATGGGAGGTTTTAATACCACTGTCTTGCTTGCGTAAGTGTGATGGATGTGAGCTGTGCTGTGTAGACATGAAACATCCTGTGGACCTTCTTCACACCAGGGCCAGGATATATTCAGGTACCAAATGGATTTTAGTGTAATGTTTGCAGGAATTTTCCTACAGAATCAAATTTCCACCAAGCGTTTTCCAGCGTTATCACAGGAAATCACCAAGCCACCTATCAGTGGCAAGATCTGAGGACAGCAGCCAACTGTGAGCTCAGTTTGAACATGAAACGCTAGACATCAGAGCTCAAGATTATAGACAACAAGTGTGTTTACTAGCACAACTGGAAGTGAACCACAGTCTTCATCAAGTTTATAATGGAATATTTGTTGAATACGCAAATCTCTTTCAAAACGAGAGCACAGTAGTCTGATTATCATCTGTTAAATGAAAACAAACAGTCACAAAAACTGGACTGGGACAAGACTAAAACCCTCATTTTATTGGTATGGAGATATTTTTAGTCAATCTGATCACAACTGGACAACATTAAATACAGGTTTAAATGATATCAACATGTTTTGATCTTGTTCACATTTAACATATGTAAATAATGCAAGTTTATTTTATAATATTAGATCAAAAAATGATTTAAAAAAGCCAAATTTTGAACGTGGTAAAAATTAATAAAGGTTAAAAACACCATTTCTAAATGGGAATCTATTGCCCTTGTCTACTTGAGATCTTATTGACCAAAATCCATCTTAGTACCAGGTGTAAACAGGCCAAAAAAGCATTTATAAGACATTTTAAAACCAGATTAGTGGCTTTAAAAAAATGTAATAAAAAATTGTTAATTGTGAACTATGTTATGACTTAGTTTACATTCATGAATTCATACATAGTTTCATGAATTACAATTATAAATGACGTGTTTTTCCCAAGAGCAAAATCTCATCAGCTAGTTTTAGTGATATGTTCCCAGACATTCATTATCCTTATTTCAATTCATCCATTTTTTTCATGCGTACTTTAACGAAAAATCAGAATTCACAACGATCTTCTCGTGGCAGGGTATGGATATGCTCAAAACAACTACGGTTGCTATCGTGGGGGGACGGAAAGCACAATTAGTGTGCTTTCAGGCAGCTGTGTGAGTTTTCTCTGCTCCGCTGGGAGATCCTCTGGCCTGCTGAGCTCCAAACAAACACCACGTATGCGTCCTTTGCCTGGTGAGTCATGGGGTTTGCTGGGATATGATCATGAGGAGACGAGCAGGAAATGAGCTGATGCTCTCATGCCCCTGAACGCAAAATTACCAACACGCCTTGCCTGCCAATGTGGGAAGAGTGTCTTCAAAGGCCCTGGAAACACACAGATTATACCATCTATGACTCAAAATCAACATTTGTGTTGTCTTCTGGTAATTCCTCCCCGTTGTTTTTCATCACACAGCTGTAATATTGAAGGAGCACAGGTGTTAAAAGCTTTGTTTGGGATTTGATTGAGCCCAGCAGTTGACAGCTGGACTGCCCCTGTTCCCCACCCTCATACTTATGCTCAATTATCACAACTTCATTTAATTGGCCCAATAAAACAATCCAGCTGCATAAACATGTAGCAGAGGGTGTGAGATTTAGAACAGGGATTTCTCCAGTGCCATGGATATACGGCCGTCTGCCAACGCAAATGAATCATTTCACACTGCGACGTGCTGCTTAAAAGGTGGCTGAAGTAGAGCGCAGGCCCGCGGCACCTTGCTGGGACAACGTGTTGCTTTCTTATGCATCCATCACCGTGAACGACCCCCTTCCCAAATGGCTGCCACAAAGACTTTGTGCTGCTCCATTTGGGGTGTTTTCATGGAGGGATTTGCTGTTGATCTGACCGTGTGGGGTGTGAGGATGGGAGCTTAACGTTGAGGTGATATGGGGGAGGGTCTGTGGAAGCTGCGATAGAGGAATTACACGAACTGACCGTTTTAATAGTTGTGAGGAAGAGCTCCGCATCAGTTCACACTGGAGGAACGTTTTCATACTTATATAACTATTGGTGAAAGCGCCTGCTTGTTGGTGTGTTCACACGGCAGAAACTGAGAGGCATGGTAGTGGTAGAAGCACCTTTGGGGGGACTAAATTAGCTCCTCAGGTCCTGTTTACACCTAGTGTTAAGATTCATTGTATGCACACCGCTAAATGCAGGTGCATCTCAAGCTTATATACTTTTGACCGCTTCTAAAGGTAGTCAAAAACGAAGGCTCATGTTATTGAATGTGTTTGAACAGCCTCTGCATACTGACATCATTCTTATACATTACAGTATGTTGAAGTGCACTGAACATACAATAATTAGACTTTAAAATTTAGCTGCTGAAAACTTTTGGTTTGAAGGTGGACTATTTATTTATTTTTACATTTAAAAAAAAAGAAAAGAAAATGTTATCTTATCAGCCCTGGGCCCGTATTTATGAAACCTTAGAAGAACACTCCTAAGAATCAAGTTGGCTCAAAGCTAGTTATCTAACATCTCACTCAAAATTTAACTCAAGTGTTGGACTAAATCTTAAGATCATTTGTGACACAAATGGGATTGTGAAAAAAGACATAGCCATGGACCAATCAGTGAATAATAGATTTGTTTATTTGTAAACCTGCACCACAAAGCTAGCCATTAAGTGTATATTTTTAAGAAAAATGAGATTCATAAATCTCTGAAAGCGAAATTAATAAGTTTTCCATTGATGTATGGTAGGTTAGGATAGGACAATATTTGGTAACACTTTATTTCGATGGTCCATTTGAGTATTAGTAGACTGTCAACTTATCTGTTGATACCGACATTCAACAGAGATTTAAATGACTATAAGAAACTTTGCAAGTGCATGTCAACTTACACTAACCCTAACCCTAACCCCAATCTAACAGTCTACTTATAATCTAATGACAATTAGTTGCAATTCAACTTAAACTCAGCAAATGGACCATCAAAATGAAGCGTGACCCAATATTAAAAAATCTGGAATGTGATGGTTTTAAAATAAACCAAATATTGAGAAAATCACTTTTCAAAATGTGTGCAAGTTTTGATATATTTACAGTAATATACATTTTATATAAGAAAAATGTGAAGAAAATAAAACTTCACAGAACATGATATTTCATAGCATTCTTAGGATTTTCAAAAAGAGAAATCTATCATTTTGACCTAATCTAATGTATTTTTGGATATTGACAAAATTTACCTCTTCCGCATAAGAGGGTCCAGGGTGACATTCATCCCCAGAATAATTCACATGGGTTAACGTTTGTGGTCCACCTTTATATTAAGTGTTGCTTATACCTGTGAACTTACATGGTAATTAGATGTGTCAGTAGTATGTAACTACAGTGTATGTACACACTGGTACATAGTATTTACTTGTGTAATACTGGTGTAACTACACTCATGTAACAACCCACTGAATAGTATTTGTAAGTGTGTAAATGTGTAACAGGACATTGGTAACAACACTAGGACAGTACACAACTGTAACAAGA
>CAIGQQ010031706.1:299049-345072 GCA_903798035.1 Danio albolineatus
GGTGCATGCTGTTGACTCTGTTTGTGCATGTATTGGCACAAGCTTTAGCATTTGGCTCGCATTTGTAAATTAAGCTAAAATAACAAATTAAGATCAAAGAGTGGAATGAAAAGTCCTGCTTTCAGAAATCAATGCAGTCCGTTTTTGAGAAACCAGACTCCTTGGGGAGCTTCGAGCTTGTGTGGATTTATTGCTTTGTTAAAAAAAAAAAAAAACGAACTAACTATTGTAATTCATCTGACCGTATCTCTAGTGGTCAATATATCAGACACGTATGATCTCCTATTGACATTTTGTTCCTGAAGTTTGTGTAAATTCCATGTTAAATTCCATGTACTTTTTTATAACATTTTTTTGTTACACAAGTGCTGCTGCACATACTGCATATACTACCTGACAATAGTCTTGTCATCGATCTTGTAAGAGCAACAAATAATAACTTGACTTCTAGCTGATCATTTGGAAAAGTGGCAGAAGGTAAAATCTTGCATTTTCTTCAAGATCTTTCACATGATTTTTCCGATCTGTTGAACTGTTGAACATCACAAATACTGCAGAAGACCTACAGTATGTTGGAACCCACTTGATGTGGTGAAGGAAAAATCATGGTTTGGGGTTACATTCAGTATCAGAGATCTGCAGAGTGGATGGCAACATTGACAACCTGAGGTATCAAAATATTTGTGCTTCCTATAACATTACAAACCACAGGAGAGGACAAATTCTTCAGCAGGATAGCGCTCCTCCTTATACATCAGCCTCCATATCAAAAATCCTGAAAGTAAAGAAGGTCAAAGTGGCCATCACAGTCACTAAACATTATTGAGCATGTCTAGGGTAGGATGAAGGAAGAGTCATTAAAGATGAATCAAAAGAATCTTGAACTCTGGGAGTCTTGCAAGAACGCTTTCTTTACCATTCCAGATGACTTTATTAATAAGTTATCTGAGTCATTGCAGAGATGTATGAATGTAGTTGCCCAAGCTCATGGGAGTCACAATACACAATATAATTTTTTTTCCCACTGCAGCATGACTTTATATTTTATTCTGTACTTTATTTCTGTTTCAAGAGTTGCACATTTGCTCAAAAATGCTCGACTATGATAGCAGGTTTGGCATGCTGTCCCGGGAGAGAACCGATCAGAGATAGATTAGCCCAAGGTTCCCGCCTGGTCAATGAGTATTAGGAGGGATACGAGATCGAGTGCCCTGAAAATGAAGATGTGGAATGAAGCAGGATATTTATAGTAGTTTTAGAATGATCTGATAGGCTAGCTAATGATTAGCGACTAGTGACAAGACTTTTGTCTAAGCAAAGATTTATTATTTTTTTTTAACTTGTCTACAAAATACTTTAAGAAGTTTTTGACATTTAGACTAGATATGAGGCAAAAACTATTTAAAAGAATGTTTTAGTGTGCACTAGATTAGTGCATGTAAGTAATAAAAAAAAAGATCAAAGGGTTTGTCTGTGAATCACTCGTAATTAATACATCTGTATGCTGATTTTAATTGCACGAGTGGCAGGTGCCCTTGTTGACAATGTACTTCTTACTTAAAATATGCCTTTGGGAGCTCAACACAGCTGCACTGCATTTTTAACAGTGGTACATGGACTGCCCAGAGATGGGAAGTGCTTTGTTAGGAAACTTTTTCTCCCCAAAACAGACTGGAATCTCTTTATCCATTCGATTTCCTCCCATGCAGCAGCTGTGCAGCTGGTTTCTAGCTGGGAACTGAGTGCAGTCCGTCTGCGGTCTGGAGGGACCTTGGCCCCGGCCCTCCCATGTGCATGTTAGGAAGCTATAATGTCATGCAACTGGGGCCGTGTTATTGCTGCATGAGGCTCGAGGAGTGATGTCAGAGGAAAGAGGAAACTAGCTAACTCCCAACTTAGAGAGCAGAGGTCTGACTGAAGCTGGCTAAACACCAGCTGGCTTTGTGTGCTCTTCGGTTCCGCTGCCTCTTCATTTTGTCCCGCTAATTAGTCATGTGACAACAGGAGGACAGGTTTCCATACTGTAGATAGTTATGTTAGGACTGAGATACCTGCAGAGATGCTGGATTTAAAAAAAAGAAAAAAGAAAAAAGTGAATTGTCTCATGGGTAGGGCCACACGGATTTCTGAAGATTTTAGCCCATCATTGATTCTGTTTATTTACTGGTGTGAATGTGTGTAAATTAATATTTATTCAGTTTTCAGAATAATTTCAGTAATAATATTGACTAATATGGAAATATTCATATGATTTATTTACAAGTTTATAAGTAATATTTTCTGTCTTTTAGTAGATATTTATATGAGAGACCTGCTTTGTTTACCAAAAAAAGTGGATCTAATTGGATTCACATTGTCAACATTAAATAAACTTAAAATGGTATTACTTTTTATTTCATATATTAAGTTTTTAGTTCAGGGTCAGTTGGCATTTCTGTGTGGAGTTTGCATGTTCTCCCTGTGTTGGTGTGAATTAAAAATATTGGCAAGTGTTTGTGTATGAATGAGTGTGTATAGATTTTTCCCCAGTACTGGGTTGCAGCTGGAAGGGCATTCGCTGTATAAAGCATATGCTGGATAAGGTGGTGGTCTATTCCGCTGTGGCGCCGCTCGATGAATAATGGGATTAAGCCGAAGAAAAATAAATGAATGAAATTGTCTCTTTTGGTGTTTACAAAAGTGCATTACATGTATTATATTCTTGACAATTGAAAAACCAGAGGACATTTTCATGGTTCATGAACAGACATTCTGCAGACTGTGAGTGATCTGTCATCACTTCGAGCTCTAGTCCTGACTATAATAAACTTAGCAAGTTCTTGTAAGCTAATTCTCACACTAATACTTTGAATCAACAAACATTCATCTGACTGAGAAACTTTGTATGCATCTTATTCAACTTTAACTTTAACCTAACAGTCTAGTAATATCCTCTGTCAACAGACATTGTAGCCACTTTAAGCAACTTTGCAAGTGTCAACTTGTTTTACTATGCCTTTTATTACTTTAACAGTCTATAGGGTGGATTCAGGTCAATTGGGACACATCCTTGGTCATCTCATTGGCAAAACATGTCCCAATTTACCTGAATTTATCCTAATTCTCCACAAGTATCCTGAGTCAATTGTCTTTCTGGTTTTAGCAAGTGAAGTTAGGGTAGGGACGACATGGTGGCTCAGTGCTTAGCGCTGTCACCTCACAGCAAGAAGGTCGCTGGTTTGAGTACCGGCTGGGCCAGTTGACATTTCTGTGTGGAGTTTGCATGTTAAACCCGTGTTCGTGTGGGTGCTCCGGTTTTCCCCATAGTCCAAAGACATAGGTGAATTGGGTAAACAAAATTGGCTGTAGTGTATGAGTGTGTGTGAATGGGTGTTTCTAGGTCTAGGTTCTAGTACTGGAAGGGCATCCACGGCGTAAAACATATGCTGGAATAGTTGGCAGTTCATTCCACTGTGGCGACCCCTGATAAAGAACTAAGTCGAAGGAAAATGAACCCTAACCTTAACCTTAACTTTGCAAGTATGTTGTTAACTTATTTAACGTATCCTACAAATAATACTCATCATTTTACTTGCCTAACAGTTTTCTAATTCTAAAATTATGGAGTCAACAGTCATTCTGGCAATTGCAGGTAGGGTTAGGGTTAACTCCTATACTTGCAAGCATTTTACTGCGCCTACCCCATAATAAGTGTGATGTGCTTATGGATCCCCAGACACAAGTACAGACACTTGTCAATGTGTTCTATATGTAACTTACTAATTCTCTACAAAACTTTCTAAGAGAGTAGATGAAGATAGGCAGAATGTTTAAAGCATGTCTGAGGTTTTTGTATTTGCAATAATCTTGACACACTTCTTGTCACTGAAATCTCCATCATTTGATCATTTACTACATTGAAATTTCTCAAAACATTTTCTCCAATTAACATCACTAATATTAGCAATTGAGAAGAGATCATAAAGGCTTTATCTTTCTTTAGGGAATGAAAGATGTATTAGTAGATTGAACACCCTGCTGAACGATCATAAGCGATCTGTGAGAAATGGCAGAAGAGGAGAAAGTGTCTCCCTCTGGAGGAGGAGCTTGTAAAGAGAGCTGCAGTTCTCTAGTTCCCACCAGCTTAGCTTTCTCCGCTTATCTTGATTAAGACAAATGAACACATTCTAGCGTCTAATGTTGCAATCCCGCTTTAGAACATCTGCACTTATAAATGTGACTTGCGTTTGTTTTATCAACTTTTTGGCAACGCGTAGAAAATCCATAGATGTTTGCAAAAGATTGATTCGATTTGGAAATGCACGCCAGAGACTATTAAAGAGATAATACACAAATGTTTAATTCATCCTCAAGTTCAGTAGACGGGAAGGTTGTGTGAATCTATTTGCCCATAAATCATCTGAAAGATCATAGGCTAATGATCAGTGAATGATACTTATCAGACTCCATAAGTGTTTCATCTAATAAATGTGCGTCTCGGAGGAGAGATATTGGAATTGCGAACATGACAGATGCCGCCTCGCCATTTAACCTTGGGCTACGTCCAAGATGGTTGAAATCCCAGGATCTCCAAAGGGGGAAAAATAAATGGTAAGGGTGTGAGAAAGTTAATAATCATCTGAATTCACTATGCCCTACCAGAGTCATAAAAATGAAAATACACCCACATAAAACCTGTAATAACTTTATTTGTTGATTTATCATGTTTTTCTTACTGAAAAGCAGCGCTTTTACACTACTGTCATGTAGAAATATCGGTGTGAACTTGGTACACTGTAATCATATGAGGCTCCAGGGAATTATAAATACTATTTGACAGACTGCTAAGGAGGGAAGGGTCGATGACACCATTGTGCAACAACGTCAGATGGATTAAACAATCCTCCTGCAAGCTTCCAACACTTTCCTCTGCTGATTGGGTCACACTTGATCAAAACACGCTACACTCTTTGAGGTGAAACAAACCACTTTGTCACTTACTAATTCATAGGACTCATTTCCATGCTGTCCACAGTACAGAAAGCTATCAGTTCAGCGACCTGATAGTTCAAAGCTCTGCGCTGTCCTGTTCTGCTCTTCCAGACTAGTGCTGTGTAACGTGGCCAAGTCCTTTCATCATTGGTGTTGGTCTGACTAAAGATATCAGCAGATTGGCTGGACCGCTGGGAAAATCCATCGTGACTGTTTCTTTGGGAATGCGACTTCTAAGGTAGTTGCACTACTGGGTGCTTCATTTATCTGGCTCTTGTCTGAAAATCTCTTACCAAACAAACTGACTCAGACTGTTCTCACCCCGCTTGACATGTGCCTGAAACTCAAAGTCATCTGAAAAATGCAACTGAAAGAGAACGAAGACTGTAACAAGACAATTAGGAAAGCACCTCTGAGTAAAACATTTTTAATGAGGAAATAACTCTATATCATTAACTTCTATATTCATAGTACATCATTCTTAAACCTAACAATAAATGGGCATCGATGAATGATCATTTGTCAAAAATACACACCACAGATATTTTGTTGTTGTTTTTTTTTTTTTTTTTTTTTTGAGGTAAAACATTTTTCGTTTACATTGGTCAAGACATGGACAAAGTTATACATTGTAAAAACAATCAAACAATGAAATAATAAAAAAACAATTACACAAATTTCAGAATTAATATTCATTCGATGAAAACATCTTTTTTTTCTGAGACAGAGAGCTTCAGTGGTCTTAGTACAAACTAAAATGCCTTCTCGATTTCTACCCAGTGGAAAGGTAAGTTAATGATGAGGTTTGAGAAAGACGCATCTCTGAAACAACGGACCTCTTGTTGCTGGAGATGATCAAAGATTGAGATTGAGAGAGAGGTCACAGTCTGTTAGTGTCTGCACGCTGCCGGTGCAGTGGTCGAAAGCGTAGCCCTCCTTCATCGGGACCCCGAGTGCTTTAGTATGGTTAGTGGAGCCGGTGAAAGGAGGACACACAGCTGGAATGGGTGTAGGCAGTTAATGGTGGAGGTGGAGATGAAGGGTAGTTTAAGATAACAGCCTATGAGGATGCAGCAGAAGCGGCGCTCCAATGCAGAAGTGATGGGTGGTTTACTGCGTTTTACCACTATACGCCACCAAAGGATAAAGGCTAACCTCAGACTTCCAGCTGCTAGGAACATGTACATGTTTGTGCTTTAAGACGTCTTGCCCGACATCTTCATCGTAATGGTTTTCACCTCTGTGTACTCTTTCAGTCCGATCTCTCCGCTGAAACGTGGAGGAAAGCAGAGTATGAGTAATTATGGATAGAAAACAAGATGTCATGTGGTTCAGAAATGCACTTACAGTTCACGGCCATTGCCGGACATTTTGAATCCTCCAAAAGGACACTGGCAGCTCATGGCGTTATAACAGTTAATCCTGTACAACAACAAATACATTTCACAATCTTCGAGATTTCATGGGTTAAAAGGGAGATGCTCAATTTTGATGTAAGCATCAAATTAAAGATACAAAAGAGATTTTATATGTATGGAAAACATTAAACACAGCCAAAGAGCCTACTATATTCAAAAGAAGTAATGTTTCATCATCATTTACTGTTTTTCCTCAATTGCTTTGGCACATTTTTTTGAAACGGTCTTGACATTCTCTAAACTGACTGTGAATGTCAAAATGGTTTGCTGGAACTTCAGAACATCATTACATGTCTGCAGAATGTAGTTACTCGCCTAAAACAAGTCATTCATAACCTAGTTACTGTGTCAGTAGTTTGGCCAGTGCCACCAAAACATAACAGGCTCTATCATACACCTGGCGCAATAAGGTGGAAGATGTGTATGGCATGATTTGTTGCTATTTTCAGACCAGAGCAACCCTAATTTTCACGTTTTGCGCCAAGTTGTTGAACTAGCAAATCCATTTGTGCCACTTCGTGGACTTGTTCTGGTCTAAAAAGGAGGTGCGTTACGGTCTATTGTTGGCGCGTTGGTATTTTGAAGAACTGAAATAGATCGTGCCATTGACCAACTAAAAGCTGGTTTAAAGTCCAGCGCAGAACATGTTAGTTATGCACCTATGCAGGTCCAAATGCTCACACATTGCTTGATACACACAGGATGTACAGCAATACTCAAATAAAAAAATTAAAGGATTAAAATCTTACAAAATCTAGATTTGTCCACCTGTTGGGTTTTGGAGATGTATGCATCACTATATGGGGCATAAGAATAAGACGTGTGTTTGGATACAATGCAGGTTTTTTTTTTTGCCACACTTCGTTATTATTGTTCATTAATTCATTTGCTGGAAATTAGAACTGAATTTAGAATGGTTGTCTTCAGTGGAGTGTGAACAACACCGTTTCTTCATCCACGAAAGTAAAGGAGTACAGAGTAAAAGTAAAGTGAAAGTAAAGGGGCCGAATGGAGGAGGCTCGTTTTTTATCCTCGAGCTGCAGATTGTCTGTTTAACTAGTTTCTCGCCAGTGAATCATTCAGTTTTTCCACATACAAAGTCTGCCATGTAAAGAGCAAATGTACCATGGTGCGATGTAACTGACTCTTAAAGGGAATAGGAGATGTGACTCTGATTGATTAAATGCATGTTACGCTCAAAACACACCCAGAACTCATTAAGAGAATAAGCTCAACCCTGTTAGACCATGTGCCAGGACGCAGAACGTATTTTTCCATCCTTAAAATAGCAAAAGTGGATTCGGACATGCCTTTTATTTCATACGCTTTAGACTTTGCGTCTAGATCATTAAAATAGAGCCCACAGTGTATTTGTCATCATGTGAGCCACACAGCATGACAGTCAACCGTGGAAATTAAGCTTTTAAAAAAATCTAATATTTGTTGAGAACAGTGGGAAAAAAAGAACATTTGTATTTATACAGTACATTTATTTTTGTATAAATGTATTACATGTACAGTGCAATCTTGCTTGTCTAACTACTGTATTGTATATTTCATATTTCTTATGTTACCACAAATACATACAAAAAACCTACAAAATAACATCCATGAAAAAATCTATGCTTGGTGGACATACTGTCGCTCTTGTTGGCCTTGCCAGAAACTACACTTCTTTCAATCGCTCTTCCAGGAGCATGTTGCTGCTGCTACTCAGGACTGTGGAAGTTCTCCATTCTCAAAACCAGATAGTGATTGAGCTGTGGGCAATCTATTTATGCCTCCAAAACTTGAGTGGTTAAATAGATGATGCAAATTGTATTGCAATTAGAGGTCATTTTAGCAGACTATTTAGCAACTTTTTAGCAGACATTACAAACGCTGTCAATGTCAGAGATTTATGATGTAAACGAGTTTGATACCTGAGTACACTGTTTTGAGTTTGATGGCTTACATGATGACAAATGATCGAGAAGTTGTGAGGAGCTTGACAGTTTAAACGCGAATCGACTCATCAGTTTTGATCAACAAGTCATATGCAATTAGTTTTTGTCCAATCTACAAATATTTGTACTTACAGTTTGCACACATGTGCCAAAGCATTTGTAATATGCTTTACTTAATAGGAAATGACAATCTGGTGAACAATAAGCCAACTGTTCAAAGGTCTGGACGTGTTGTTTAAAAAATAATAATAAATTCAACCGAGAATTAAGCCAAAGCAAGTGAGAAAAACTGTAACGTAATGTAAAAATTGATGACAAATAAGACATCCATCTAGTGATTTGATGGACATCAGCCATGATTTGGCTATGCATCTTTTACTGTGGCTTTATTTCTGTGTAAGTCTTTGTCTTACCAGACGGTGCCGGCCTGCACGGCTGCAGAGATGGTCATGGCCTTGCTGATATCTCTGGTGAAAACGGCAGCTGCCAGACCGTATTCTGTGTTGTTGGCTCTCTCAATCACTTCTTCAATAGTTTTGAACTTCATGATTTGCTGAACCGGCCCAAATATCTACAAAAACATTTTTGTTGAGGCATCAAACAACATTTTAGCAAAAAACATTTAGTTGTTTTTTTAACATTTGAATTTAGATGGATTATTTGAAAAAAAAAGAAATCGGACCTCCTCCTTGGCGATGCGCATGTGGTCCTTTACATTAGAGAATACTGTGGGCTCTACGAAGAAGCCTTTAGTAGCAGGAGCTTTGCCTCCACACTCCAGTTTGGCTCCTTCAGTGATGCCGCTCTGAATGAGCTCCAGCACACGTCTCTGCTGCTCCTCGCTCACCTGACACACACACACACACACACACACATACACGCATTTTTGGTAATGATTATTATTGCACAGCTTTTCCTTACATTCTGATGAAATTCCTATGGACTTTGTCTGTAATGACATTTCTATTTTAATATGATACTAAAACAAATATTGGTTGTTTTTATATAACTTGAATTTTTTTTTATATTTCTGCACTTGATTTATTAGGTGTGTTTTAGTAAAATGTTAATATTTGTGTTATTATTTAAAGCTCTGATAGCATTTCCTCCCAAGTTCAAATTGAATTAAGCAATTGATTGCATTTTTTGTTGATGACAACTGGCCAAAATATTTAATGTTTTCATATGTCGTAACTACAAATCAGAGTCTTACTTCTCAGTGATGTCTGAGGTTAAAACATTGGTGCTTGTCTTGTCTAAAAATGAGCATATGCATGTCTGAAAACGGTGTCATTTTGTTATGTTAACATTTTGATAAATTATCAGTAGTTTACAGAACAACATTTCTTTTTTCAGACACATAACAAATACTAATTCACTAATAAATAATAAATGTATTACTGTTTCCGTAGCTGTTAAAATGTCATTTATTTATTTGATGCAAAAGCTGAATTTTCAGCAGCCACTGGAAAAAAAAACGGAAACCAGAGCAGAAAACTGAAACTCACGCGACCTTGCTTCAGTGCTAACCACTGAACCATCATACCACCCCAATTCAAGTTGTGCTTCTTAATAATTCTGTGGAAATTGTGACTGATTTAACGTGTCATATGATTTTTCGATTAATAGAAAGTATATAAATCAGCATTGTTTTGAAAATAAAACCTTTACCGTCACTTTTGATCAATGTAGTGCTTTCTTGTTTTAACAAAAAATATCACAGATCCAAACTTTTTTTTTTCTTTAATATGAACAGGGTGCTACCTGAGGTCCGTGTTCAGTGGTTGGGTCAAAGGGATTTCCCACTTTCCTCCTCTGTGCTCTCTCAACACTTCTTCTCACAAACTCATCATAAATGGGCTCCTCAACAAAGATACGGGAACCAGCAGTGCAACATTGACCGTTATTGAAGAAAACCCCCTGATGGGCCTGTTCAACAGCCAGCTCAACTGAAACACACACAATACATTAATAAACATATAACTGCACTATACAAACCACATAAGCAGTATTAAAAGGTATGAAACACAGATTATGTGAAGCAGAACTATTAAAAAATTCTTTACAGATTTACTGGGGGTTTTTTACGTACGAGTTTTTTTTATATGTAGTTTTTTTTTTTTTTGGTGACTGAAAATTAGGGTTATCCAATTAAAATCTAATTCTGAAGTTGAAACATTGGTACTTTAAGTTTATTGGCTTTTTAATAGACTCTTGTCTAAAAATAAAATTACACATGGCACATTTTTATTCTATGCAAAAAAGTGACACATTATAAAATAAAACACAGGCGATAAATAAGAAACATCCTCAAAATGCCTCTCAAAATAATTGATGAATAGTTTTGGAGACTTCAGGTCAAGCATCTGTAATAAGTTTTTTGTGGTGTGTCTGCTGTTTGTGCACACATACATGCTTGTGTGTACATCTGGGCGAGATAACAGACACCTGGGAAAAGGCTGGAGTGGCAGACTGTGGCATTTGAAGGGTTAATGGAGCAGGCAGATTTACGGCTCTAGTGTGATGTGGTCCATTCGGCTGATTTACGGGGGCTATGCTCGCGGCTGCTGAAAGCATTTAAAGCTCTAACGTGTGCCCAGGTTTGGTGGGCTACTTGCAGAGACTAATGTCCAGCAGTTTAGGAAGTGAGACTCATTTGCATGAAGGTATGCCTCTTCAAAACTACAGATGATCATTTTTCTTTTCTCTGGTCAGACGCAGCTCTAAAAGCTCCCTAAAGGTCTTTGATGTGAAGTGACAGTCTGAAGTAGCACCTGTGCACAAACTGTTGCAGCGGGACAACAGGAGGCCAGCCGTAAAACAGTGTCTGAATACTTACAATCAGCATCTGCAAAAATGATGTTGGGACTCTTTCCCCCGAGCTCCAGCGTGACTCTCTTCAGATTGCTCTTTCCTGCTGCTTCTTGGATCAGCTTGCCTACCTGTGGAGACAGAGACGAGGAGCTTTAATCACCGCAGAGGAGCCTTACTAAATCTCACTATCAGTGGGACGCTGTCATTAATAAATCGTCCCCTGCTCTTTGACTGGACAACCAGCAGCATTATCAGGCCCCTGAGCTTCGGCCCACATCTTAAATATCTATTAGTGCTCACGGAGGATGGAATGTCCCACATGCAACAGTATCTGCTGGATAATGAAGAACAGGAAGATCTGATCGCAGGTTTGTGTAGGACGCTCGATAAAATAACAGTAAAACAAGACCCTTAAATGCATTTATTGGCTTTGTTAGTGCTTAATTGAAAGCTTGTGTATGTGAGATTATATGAACTGAACTTCAGCAGTGACATTTATACTAAATAGAAGTAAATCTGTATTAATTTATCTACACTCTAAAAAAGTTTGGTTCCACAGTATCACACTATTTGTGCTGGGACAATATGAAAGAATTAAGTTTTATTATTGTGAAGTTTATTGAGAGGATCATGTTCTTGTGATTGCTTGCAGCTGGTGATTGCTTAGCTAACATGCCAATTCATGCTAGAATCAAGCTAACAACATGCTAGTTCATGCTAGAATCAAGCTAGTAACATGCTAATTCATGCTAGAAACATGTTAAAAACATGTTAACTTATGCCAGAATATTGCTAACAACATGCTAATCCATGCTAGAATCATGCTAATTCATGCTAGAATCATGGAAACAACATGCTTACTCATGCTAGAATCATGCTATTTCCAACCTCAGACACAGGGATCAACTTTAAAGCTTTTTACTGGCTTGCTTCAGTATTTAAAGTGGTTACATTGTTGACTGCAGGGATCTTAAACATTATTTTAACCAACTGATACTTTTTCAAACTAAATAAACTACTTAAAACAAGCTTTTCAAGCCACCATAAAGTTTGTCCTCAAACTTTGCTATCTAGTTCAATTTATGATTCACTAATCAGATGATTCCCAAGCCACTATAAACACCCTAAGTTCCACATCACAGCCATCTTTATTTTGAAGAATTCCCCCTTCCACCCCTACTCCTCCTCCTTTCCTAGATGGGTGGCACAGCAGCCCAGTGGTTAGCACTGTTGCCTCACAGCAAGAACATCACTGGTTCTAGTCCTTACCAAGCCAGCCAACATTTCTGTGCGAAGTTTACACGTTCTCCCATGCTCACGTGGGTTTCCCTCAGGTTCCCCGGTTTCCTCCCACCGTCCAAAAACATGCAATTTAAGTTAATAGACTAATCCAAATTGGCACCATAGACGTGCTCCTAGTAAGTAGTTATCTCTTAAGAGCAATCATTATCTGTTCATTATCTACTACAGTAAAGGAGTTCTCAAGATCTACCAGAGTTCAAACTCCCCTCTCGTCTTGCAAACGGGAGGGAGCCCCGGGCTCGAGGATATTATGAACACAGGGCTCTCTCCAGGGACAGCATGCCAAACAAGCTTTATAATCGATCATCAGCTGAGTGTGAAATATTAGTTATTACAAATTTAAGAGGATTGAACATAAAACCATTACAGCAAGTTGTCCCCCCAAAAATCTGAAGAATTGTATTGTTTCAGCTTATTTTGAACAAACGGCAAATGTAATGTTTTCAGTGTATGTCAAGCTGCTTTGACGAAATCGACATTGTAAAAAGCACTAGAAATAAAGTTGAATCGTTGTTATCTGAGCTTCAGGAGAATTTGTTGAATAGGTCCATTTTGTTCACAGCTCTACTCTGAATGGGTTCACATCTAAACCGAATTTCACACTAAAGTTTCACATTAGCAGTGGACTTGCTCTCGTCTTACGTGCTGTTTAACAGTGCAGACATCACACAGCTGCTGGCTGTGGCCTCGCTTCACATCACATGCTCACATCTAGCTATTCTGTTCCAACTGTGTGTGTGTGTGTGTCTGAGTGTCTATGTGTGTGTGTGTGTGTGGTATTCATTACAATGTGGGGACCAACTGTCTCCACAAGTATAGTAAATGCCAGTATTATTTTGGAACATGTGGGGACTTTTTTCTTGAGGAAAAAAAGCTCATAGATCATATAGAATGAAGCAAATGTAGATGTAAAATTGCAGAATGTTTTCAGTGAGGGTTTGAGTAGGTGTACTGAATATACAGTCTGCACAGTATAAAAATCATTACATCTATGGGAAGTCCCCATAAAACATGAAACCCCAATATGTGTGCGTGTGTGTGTGGTGAAGAGAGAGAGAAAAGTGTCTCTCTTCACAGCCAGCTTTAGAGGCGAGCAGCATTTCTAACCATAAACAAACATTTGTACATTTTTCCTTTCCGCAAAACATACTTACTGACAGTGAATATTTTCTCTATCTGTTTTCCATCAGATAGCGGAAGGAGAAGGGGAGAGGGAAGAAGACGAGTGAAAACAATCCTCCTCTGACACTCTCGTTCAGTGGAAAAGCTGAAGAATGTCAGTGCAGTGTTTGCACTAATGCCAGCGTCTAAAGCTCACAGATACTATATGTACGTGAGAATTTTTCTTTATTTTAGGAAGAGTACTTTCATTATTTTCAAGCTAAACGATAATCCAACACTTAAATATTCTTAAAAACAAATCTCACTGGCATGAAACTTATCAACAGTGGGTTTAACTATCAATTTAATAACCTGTCATTCATTTTCAGCATATTAAACTGAACTAAATGTATATTCAGTAATGTATAATTTGACTGATTTGAAGTGTAAACATTATCTTAATGAACTGAATCTTTACAAGGTGCCATATGAAACAATCCGTTTGAATGAATTTATTCATTAAAACAGACTTCCAGTCCCACATTTAAGGAAGTGAACTGATAAAATGATTAAGTTCACTACACTAAATCAGAGTTTCCAATGCCACATGCAACAGTATAGAATCACTCAAAACAAACTGATTCGTAAGAATGAATCGTACTTTCCAAAAATGAACCATTCACTATCCGAATTTCCAAAGCTAAATAAAAGAGATCGACTAAGAATCAACTCATCGATTGAATCAATCGACTCATTTAGATCGACTCATTTGAATGAATCTGACTAATATGAAAGATAGCAAGTTTCATTACCTCAGCACATACTTTAAAGACGATATTGTCCTTGTATTCTTAAAAATGAAGGTTACAAACATTTTCTTTTTGCAGCGATGCCATAGAAAAAAACATTCTGGGTTCCAAAAAGAACCTATTAGTGCAGAGCTCCATAAAGAACCGCCTTTATTCTTAGCACAAAGAGTATTTTAGTATTATGAAAAGCTTCCATGGAGTACTAATGGAAGCCTCAATGCCATTATATAACCTTTATTTTTAAGTGTGTGGTTGCACTGATTGGTGTAGTGCTAATTGCTGGAGAATTTACAGTATCACTTTATTTTGATGGTTCCTTTAATGCACTTTGTTGAATTGAAGTTACATTGCATCTACATGCCAACTAATTCTCATTAGATTGTAAGTAGACTGTTAGGTTAGGGTTAGTGTATGTTGACATGTACTTGCAAAGTTTCTTAAAGTCAGTTAAATGTCTGTTGCAGTATCAGCAGATATCAAGCAGACAGTCCTCTAATACTCAAATGAGAAGTAATTGGCATGTAGTTGCAATGCAATCAATAAAATGTGCAATAAGGACCATCAAAATAAAGTCTTACCAAATTAACTTTAGAAACCTAAATATAAGAAATATGAACCATATAATAAACTGCACTGCAGACAAAGGGAATAGATCCACAAATATCAGCAATGGGCAAGTCACAATGCACCAGAATCTTTCACTCCCTCAAGGAGATGCTCTCCCTGGTTCCCCCACCCCTGGCCTAGTCCTCCCTCATACACACACACACACACACACACACACAAACACACACGTCTGAAGTGACTCAGAGTCTGTGCATGAACACACACTCACAGCACGAGAGATCTCGACTGCTTAATCAAGTCCAGATCAGAGGCCAGCAACACCCACAGCAGCGGTGCTGACGCGAGGAGGCCACTGAAGGCTTGTGTGTGCGTCTGCAGCAGTGAAGAGGAAGCAGAGGGTGGAGTGTGTGCTGACCAGCTTCCTCTAAAAATCACTCAGTGGAAGAGTGGGTGACGACGGCTGGGCTGGGACTGTGACGCCACACTCATTTGAGGATTTGTGTGGCCTGCTGACGCATCTTTCCAAGTCTCAGTCATCACATTTTTTGTTGTATCAATAATTTTTCGATTTAAAAGAAAGAAACAGTCATCGCTGTCATCAAAATAGACGATAACTGGGAAACGGCAGTTGTCATTTCCCAGTTATCATCTATTTTGAGAAAGAAAAAAAAAGAAACATCTGCTACATTTCAGCGAGAGCTTTTCAAGGACACAAGCTTAGGTTTGTTTTCTGTGGAAACAACACTTCTGTTTGTTCTCTTATCAGTGAGAGCTGAACTGTGTCCAAGCACAGACCCGTGCACACTATTCTCTGTTGCTTCCACAGCTATATATATAGATATATGCACATTTTTCAAATGTTTGAGGTTGTTAAGGTCGTTTTTATCATCATCATCATTATTATTATATTATATTATATTATATTATATTATATTAGGGCGCCACGGTGGCGTAGTGAGTAGCACGTTCGCCTCACAGCAAGAAGGTCGCTGGTTCGATCCCCGGCTGGGCCAGTTGGCATTTCTGTGTGGAGTTTGCATGTTCTCCCCGTGGTTGCGTGGGTTTCCTCCGGGTGCTCCGGTTTCCCCCACAGTCCAAAGACATGCGGTACAGGTGAATTGGGTAAGTTAAATTGTCCGTAGTGTATGTGTGTGAATGAGTGTGTATGAATGTGTTTCCCAGAGATGGGTTGTGGCTGGAAGGGCATCCGCTGCGTAAAACAAATGCTGGATAAGTTGGCGGTTCAATCCGCTGTGGCGACCCCGAATTAATAAAGGGACTAAGCCGAAAAGAAAATGAATGAATGAATATTATATTATATTATATTATATTATAAAACAAATATAAATAGATATTATTTTAATATTTATTCATTCATTTTGCTTCAGCTTAGTCCCTTTGTTCATCACAGCAGAATGAACCACCAATCTATGCAGCATATGTTTTTGCACAGCGGATGCCCTTCCAGCTGCAACCCAGTACTGGGAAACATCCATGCACACTCATTCACACATACACTATGGCCAATTTAGTTTATTCACTTCACCTATACTGCATGTCTTCGGACTGTGTGGGAAACCGGAGCACCCGGAGGAAACCCACACGAACATGGGGAGAACATGTAAACTCTACACAGTAATGCCAACTAACCCAGCCGGGACTCGAACCAGCGACTTACTTGTTGTGGGGGCAGTGCAAAAATGCAAAAGTTTGCAGTGTTGCTTAATATTGCTTTGTAAAATGAAAAAAAATTACGAATTACTTAACAGAAAGTTCCAAAGACCAGCACTTACATAAGAAATACTTAAGAATCACATCAATTATTTGTAACATTCTAAATGTAGCTTTTGCTCAATTTAAATGTCATGGAAATGCATTTTGTAAGACTATGACTGTAACTGGCCTCACCCAGCATGTACAAACATTGTTTCGAACATTTTCTCTCTCTCTTTTTTTAGACAGATCATTTGCAATGCACATAGTTTTTATTTATGTACAGATAAGATTAAACTGCGCTGCACAAAAACCCACTATAAAGCTCACTTATAACTAGGGATGAAAACAAAATCACTTTTCTGGTCAAGCTTATAAGCCTCAGCTCTATCAGTTTTAAACATCACCAAATTCACTTCAATTAATAACAAAACACCAGCCGCATGTGTAAGAGGAGATCAAAACATACACGGAAATATTCTGATTTATAAGACTCTTTAATTGAGTAAAGGGCTTAAGGGCTCTTAGCAGCGAGGCAAGTGTAGCTCCAAATAATCACTGTTTAAAATACGCTGTCACAGCAGAGTTATGCTGCTGTCGCTGAGGCCTGTTTTCATGCGGTAAATTCTGTGTGCCTAACATGGTGCCTATTTTCAGTCCCTGGCTTTCTATTAAATTTATACAGTTGGCTTCAAAGAGTCATTTCTCCTCCAGGGGCCACAGTGTAGCTGTCTGATGCATAGGGCTCAATAGAAAGGGAAGTCATTATACAGTATGCACAGGACACTTATAAAGTGTAAATGAACTCAGGTGTCCAAGCAGACTGGCACAACATTAATGGCACATGTTAGATGGGGGGAGGGGGCGTTTCTTGTTTGGGCTCTGTGCTGACAGACCACCTGTGGATTAACATGTCATTCCCACATCCACCTAAAACCTGTTTATTAGAAATGATTTTGGAAAGCCAGGTGGTCTACTAAGCATTTCTCGGTGTAAGAGCGTGTGTAGCGTGAGACAGCAGACAGTCCCCCTATAAACACAACCTCTCAGACTTCTCATTACAGCCACTTTTAGTAATGGAGTATAAAGACACTAACCCTTTACTGTTGGGGGGGAAATGTGCAAAAACTGAATCAATAGGGGTACAATGGCTTTTCTGTGAAAGTGTTAGCATATCTCTTCAAATCTTCTCAGGGGAATTCTAGGAGTTGCAGAAAGCTGAATACATTATAAATCGAGTTTAATGTACCATTTATTACTATCAACAGTGACTGTCAACATCCAAATCTAATCTAGCTCACGTTTTGTCAACTGGGATACCTTCATCTAATCAGTTTTAGAAGGCAGAATGAATGTATCTTTCACTACTTTTGATATGGGGCGCCACGGTGGCGTAGTAAGTAGCATGTTCGCCTTACAGCAAGAAGGTCGCTGGTTCGAGCCTCGACTGGGTCAGTTGGCATTTCTGTGTGGAGTTTGCATGTTCTCCCCGTGGTTGCGTGGGTTCCCTTTGGGTGCTCCGGACATGTGGTAAAGGTGAATTGGGTAAGCCTTAATTGTCCGTAGTGTATGTGTGTGAATGAGAATGTATAGATGTTTCCCAGAGATGGGTTGCAGCTGGAAGGGCATCCGCTGCGTGAAACAAATGCTGGATAAGTTGGCGGTTCATTCCGCTGTGGCAACCCCAGATTAACAAATCTAAGACTAAGCCGAAAAGAAAATGAAAGAATGAACTACTTTTGATATCTTACAATCATGTGTTTTCCATTCCTGTCAGCTGAGCGAAAATATAAAGCTAAAAGCTGCTCTTTATGGTCATTTTGTGTGTAAATGTACATTTTTCATCAACTTTTTTTTTCCATTTCTAGTGAAAGTTAGCATTGTAGAAATGAAATATTCTCATAGTTAACCCCAAATCTCTCTCTGTTTTGTTGTAGACCATTCAATTATTACAAATGCTGTGTCCAAACCAAAGTCTCTTTAAGGCAAGTCATTTCACTCAGCTGCCCTCTTTGAAACTCCTCTCGGGCAGTATGCTTGGGCATCCTGTCTGAATGGGGAAACATCAAAGTCTCCAAAATGGTTTGCCAAGCTTATGATTAAATTTCATATAAGTAATCACCAATAAAATGAAACAACAACTCACTCTTTAGTTTCATTTCTAAACGTTTGAATCAAACAAAATCTGCACAAACTCATGGCTGGTTCGAGCCCCTCCCCCAGAGATTCGTCAGACTATATCGATCGCTGATTGGCTCCTGTACTAGAAGGCGGGGCTTAATTCGCCACAGTCACTGTTACACTTTTCCCCATTCAAAACTAAGAGACAGGTCTCGTGTTTTCTATAGTCTGTCTAAACTCCCCACCATTCTGTATCATAGCAAAGTGCTTCAATTGAAAAACCCTGCTGCACTACAGAAACACTACACTTGGTGTTTCGAGAAGAGCACTGGGGTTTTCAGCAGACACGCTTGTTGGATTTTATCAGATCAGTTTTTGGCATCGTAGTGTAGCTCTGGTTGGTGCTTGTTTTTACTGACTTAATGTGTTGGACTGATGTATTTTCTGGCCTTGACAAAGTGACACTGACGGTGACTAAAGAGTTTGCAATTTGGGTATTGACTGACATGGAGCTGATGTTTATCCTAATGGTTTTTACTTCACAATAAAGGTGCAATAGGAGATTGTGGTTTTTTTTATTTTCTTCTGCTTCTACATCCTGATAGCGCTCATTAAACTAAGTGGTCCAACAGTTTTAATTTGCATTTTAATTTTATTTGGGAGGTGTATAGGACCAAGAAAAGTTCATCCTATAATGTTTAATCCTAACATAACGTTAATTATGTCAAGATATGGCAGCACGGTGGCTCAGTGTTTAGCACTGTCGCCTCACAGCAAGAAGGTTGCTGGTTCTAGTCACGGCTGGCTCATTGGGCATTTCTGTGTGGAATCTGCACGTTCTACCAGTGTTAGCATGGGTTTCCTCCAGGTGCTCCGGTGTCCCCCACAGTCCAAAGACATGCGCTATAGGTAAATTGAATAAACTAAATTGGCCGTAGTATATGCGTGTGTAAATGTGAGAGTGTATGGGGGTTTCCCATGTACTAGGTTGCAACTGGCAGAGCATCCGATGTGTAAAACATACATTTCTGTGGCAACCCCTTATGAATAAGCGACTAAGCCAAAGCAAAATTAAGGAATGAATGCCAAGATATGTAATTGCACACCTGTTCACACAGAAATAATTCGCAGATGTGGTTCAGAAAGAAAATGGCAGGCAAATATCAGCAACCTACCGACTTTTTAAAAGTTTGGTATTATTATTACTAACTGTACCATAAAGTTTTCTCTTTGGTAAATGTCTTGTGGTGTATTGCGGTGATATTGCATGTCCATGCATTCAGGAGGCATGGCTTTGGTTAGCAATTTGCAGGGCTTTCAGTGCTATCAAGCTAATGTTAGCGTTTTCCAAGATCTCCTATTACATCTTTAACTTAAACACCTAAATTTGCAAATATGATGCCTTACGAACTTGTGGATGCTTACATGAGGACCACAAGACAGCGGAGTCCACATCAAGAGTGCAAAGTTACACCGGCGGAAAGAAGGATGAGGGAAGAGGGTGAGATTCTTCCATTTGTCCGATAGGAAAATTACCTCAGTCGATCCTGTGAACGCCACTTTGTCTATGCCCATGTGCGAAGCGATCGCGGCTCCTGCGGTTGGCCCATAGCCTGGCAAAATATTGACGACTCCCGGTGGAAACCCAGCCTGTGAAAACAGTATGAGAGGAAAAAGCTTTAGACAAGAGTTGAGCCAAGAACACCACAGGCCGTGGAGGGGGAATCCAGACCCACCCCGACCTCCCTACAGGCCCTGTGGAAGAGAGGATGGACAGAACATCAAAAGAAGAGAAGAAAGTAGGCCTCTTAATCCCAGAGAAAGGGAGAGGCAGAACAACAAAGGTCTGGCTGCAGCGGGGAACGAATGATGAAATATCATGCATTTGCATTTGAATGTTTGTTGATGTTGCTTTTGTACGACTTGGATCACTGCACGGCTGCGTTATGTATGTGATGTGGTCAGAATGGATTGACAGATATCAGAATGTTCAGTCTATTCATTGACAACAGTGTTGTAAAATCATCGTGCTGTACCTCTTTGATCAGAGCGCCGAGGTAGAGGCAGGTGAGAGGGGTTTGCTCAGCAGGTTTCAGGACAACCGTGTTCCCGCAGCTCAGCGCCGGCCCCAATTTCCATGCTGTCATCACCAGGGGGAAGTTCCACTGTACAGACATAGGTCAGGAACTTACTGTGGGAGCTTGTTCAAACAACCTCATATCTTTGTTTCTGAAGAGCATAACTCCCTCACTAATGATGTCAGGCTCTGCACGCTCATTTAGAAACTGAATGTTTCTAAAAAACACATACACAAGCTTCTGTATCAAGCCAGTCTGGTTACTTTGTGCCAGTCAGTGACCTAGGCACATTTCTGGCCATGAGGTAATTAATAAGAACCCATAGAGCGGTTGATCTTTCTCGTGTCCTCATTTCTATTTCTCTCTTTCAAGTGTAGCTCTCACTCCTGCATTTCTCATTATTTGCTTAGTTCCCTTTTCTGTCTTGTCTGTCTCACTGGTCATCATTTCCTTCTGCTGGCCTCTATTCAACCAATCAAACAGTGACAGATAAGAAACTTAAATACTTCCAGGAATCTGCACAATTTACTTCCATTGAAATAGCAACAGATCTTTTCTTTTACTATTGCAAAGTACTGAGTGAAATCTGGGTTAATGAAGAAATTAATGAGGGGTACACTGATTAAAATCTATTCTAGAGTGAAGTAAATACTACTTAAACATGATTAAAAAAAATTATTTAATTTCTACATTAAGTCATTTGTTTCGGGCAGCAATAAATATATATATAAATAAAAAAGAAATTAAGCAGTACCACTTTACTTTGCTGGTCCATTTGAGTATTAGTAGACTGTCTGCTTAATATCTGTTGATACAGACATTCAACAGACATTTAACTAACTATAAAAAACTTTGCAAGTACATGTCAACTTACACTAACCCTACCCCTAACCCCAACCCCAACCTAACAGTCTACTTATAATCTAATGAGAATTAGTTGGCATGTAGATGCAATGTAACTTAAATCCAACAAACGGACCATCAAAATAAAGTGTGACCAATTAAGCTTCTAGTCATAATTTGCATAGAATCATTTGTTTACAATGATTTGATTACAATTGTGTAACACCACCCTAAATATCTGATAATGGTGTTCCCATAATGCACTGGGGCATTTTGCACATTATATTCAATGTTTTCTAGTCATATTTACACTGTTTTATCATAGCTTTTGACTCTAGATCTATACTATACTATATATATATATATATATATATATATATATATATATATATATATAGTAACTTGCCTTGTTATAATATCTGTTCATTTTATGCTCATAATAACATTGATATCCACTGTTAGTCATCATTATGCATTGTGCATGACATTTCTAATAAAACTTACAGTCTAAAAAAAGACCAACAACATTTATAAGTTAAATTCTGTATCTTCTCAAGTCATGCCAACTTAGGGAACACTCAACCACCGTATCCAAACCTCAACAAGCCTATCATCCCTCACTAAGGTTTTCAAATTAATCAATTAAAAGCTGTGGGGATGGCAATATACACAGTATCAAGGAAAACCAAAAACAGGCCCAAAACACTCACAGGAATGATCTGTCCACACACTCCAATGGGCTCATGTCTTGTAAGGGTGAAAAATTCTCCATCTATTTCACAGAGAGAACAAAAGAAAGCAGAGTGTTAGCCAGAGGGTAAAATTATGTAAATACCCTACACACTTGTGAAAGGTACAATTATATGACAGAATTATTGACAGTATATAGTCAGAACTTATACAGCAGGAGGATTCCTATCAGCTGTCATTGTTATTAACAGTACGTTTCAGTCAAAAGAGCATCAGATAATATCACTGTCTACAAAAGAGCCTGTTTTCGTCTAATGGCAACATGGGAAAAAGTGTGATCTCTCCATCCCTCGCTGTGGAAACATGAGGTTGGCGTAAAGCATCTGGACGTGATGCATGCCAATGATTCATCTCACTTGGTGGCCAGATAAGAGAAGGCCAAAAACACACATTCTGTTTGTTTGTGCTGTAATTCTATTACGGATGAGATTGGAAATGAAATAAAGCGAATCGCCGTGAGTTCCCACTATGCAAGTTTGGTTTAGCAACACAACAAAGGCCCAGTGCTGAGCTCCAGCGCTGACAGGGGGATTTACAGTTCTTTTCCCCTCCATTCTTCATTTTTATTTCTCCTGCTGTGAAAATCGTATCATAACAGCATGCAGCAGCATGGGTGCTTGTTTGTGTAAGATGAGAGAGTGAATTTGAGGGAGACATTATCAAATACAAGAGCGACTGGAGTGACTGTGGGCTTTATTCAAGAACTATGTCCCCCTTTTTCCTTTTCCCATCAGGCTTTGCGTACATTTTGGAAATAACATCCATAAAACAGTCAGTCAAATGAAAAGCTGTAACTACACTAACACAACAACAGTCACTGAAACTTACATAAAATAAAAATTAGCAAAAATAAATGATCTTTTTAGGGCGCCACGGTGGCACAGTGAGTAGCACCTTCGCCTCACAGCAAGAAGGTCGCTGGTTCGAGCCTCGGCTGGGTCAGTTGGCATTTCTGTGTGGAGTTTGCATGTTCTCCCCGTGGTTGCGTGGGTTTCCTCTGGGTGCTCCAGTTTCCCCCACAAGTCCAAAGACATGTGGTACAGGTGAATTGGGTAAGCTAAATTGTCCGTAGTGTATGAGTGGGAATGTGTGTGTATGGATGTTTCTCAGAGATGGGTTGCAGCTGGAAGGGCATCCGCTGTGTAAAAAATATGCTGGATAAGTTGGCGGTTGATTCCGCTGTGGCGACCCCGGATTAATAAAGGGACTAAGCCGACAAGAAAATGAATGAAATGATCTTTTTTAGAAAATGAACAGTATATGCTGTGAACAATAATCATCCTATTTTATATCAATCAATAATTTATTCATAACTAATTATGTGGTGAAAAATCTGACATGGTTATAGAAATCAGTCAAGCATATTATTATATATATAAATATATTTCCTATATAAATAAAACGTGTTCTATTGTCTCTTCCTTTGCTGAAACATGTAAACGAGGAATATTTAACTATGTTTAATATATCCAGTATGATTAATATGAAGAATTTTTTTCTGAATTCTTCATCATTTTCACTGATGCATTGATATAGTTATGGATTCACTGTTTCAAATATTATTTCTATTTTTATAACAAACTAACAAACATTACATTTTAATGGTTGACACTGGATGTGTTCTGTTAACTCTGAAACTAAACATAAAAAACATAGAAATGTGCTCACAAAATCAAACTAAAAAAACAAAAAACTAAACTAAAACTAACAAAACCATTAAAGAATTTACCAATTTTAAAATGCAAAGCTATAATTACCCTGCTGGGTACAATGAGGTTGCATATTACTGCATCGTAATAAGGAATAAAAAGAGACAATATTTTAAAGGAACAAAACACAGGGAACTCAAAAGAACTACAGCTACAGATATTCCAGTGACACTAGAGTAACCTTAAGATCACTAGCATAGTACTTTTGAAAGTAAAGCATTACAATATTGAGTTACTCCTCAAAAAAAGTTGCGTTACTTAGTTACTTTTATAGTAAGTATTGTGCTAAATTACTTTTGAGTTACTTTTTATTACCTGGCTGAGGCTTGATCTCTTTCTTTTCTTTATTTTTAAATAGAGGAGTTCTGCGATTATTAACGCACAGTACAACCTACACCTTCATTTAGCTTTAAAAAACACATGGACAATAACATTTTAGGATAATGTCATCTGAGAACTTCCTGACCCCAGAGCTACGCATGCCGTATATATAGAATATTGAAAGTATAACGCAGTGTGTTTGCTACTTTTGTACTATTTGTCATAAGTAAAATCACGTTCCATTGAGATTATAATCCCCCTTTCCTTTTCTTTGATGCGTTTAAGTAACGAACACATTCTCTCATTGACTGCGTGATTCATTGTAATTAATTTGAATACAGCAGTTTATTTTTTAAGAGCTAATTAATTAAACTGAAAAGTAACTCACATTACATTTTCAAAAAGGAACCCAAATATTATTACTTGATTTTGAAAAGCACTGCATTACTTTACTCGTTACTTAGAAAAGTAATATTTGCACAGCTTGTAGTGCGTTACCCCCAAACTGTAGGTGCAACCTATAATTTGAAACATAGTCAAGTGTAGAAAAAGGTGGACAGCACAGTGCATGTTCGGACATTAGAGGCTGATCTAATCAGAGAGTGATGGTGACAGACAGTGTTGGAATGCACAATAATTACACGGACGCCGGACACCTCTCTAACCCATGTGACGGGGGGCTCCACACACATACTTGCACACTAATGGCTGCACCGTGACATCAGAGCTGCAAGTCTGCTGCTGTCCCGTAGACTCCAGGCTCCCTGCCGCGTTCCTTTCAAACAACTAAATTAGCCAGAACAGACCCCCAGTGCCCCCCCTGTGCCCCGTAGTGCCCCCCGGCCCCGTAGCTGTCACTGTGCTCCACCGATGGCAGCGCTCCACAGGAGGGCGGCCATTAGCACTCAGATTTATAACTGTTATGGGACCTCGTCTGTTTACCCTCAGTGCACCTCCATAACCCCACAACATCTCCTGCAGGCCTCAGAGAAAACACAGCTCTACCCCGGCTTAGAGCTGCACTCACTCTGCTCAAGGTCAGACTTCCTAAAATGTCTAGGATGGGTCTGCAAGTAAAGCTCAGAGTGCATCTGTCTCCTCCATGCTCTCCGAAATGGGTGGTTGTGTATGATTGAGTCATAAATAGGCCCACACGGAATCTGCGCGTGCAGAATTCCGCAGATTTCTGCAGATTTTTAGCCCATCATTGATTCTGTTTATTTACTTGTGTAAATGTGTGTACATTTATATTTATTCAGTTTTCAAATTAACTTCAGTAATAATATTGACTAATATGAAAATATTCATATGATTTATTTACAATACAGTTTGTAAAGTACTATTTTCTGTCTTTTCGTAGAGATTTAAATGAGAGACTTACTTTGTTTACCAAATAAAGTGGATCAAATTGGATTCGTATTGTAAACATTAAATAAAAGTTAAAAAGGTATTACTTTTTATTTCATATATTAAGGTTTTAGTTATGATACTCCCAAAATCAATCCGCATAAATCTGCAGATTTTTAACAAAATAGCAAAAAATGTCCGCAGATTCCGTCTGGCCCTAAGCTTTCGCTATCACACAACTAAATATAAATGACATTAAGTTTTTTATGACATTTAATGTGGCTAACCTAAATGTGTAAATTATCTGACTAATCTCTACCATTGCTCGAAAGTTTGGGGGTTCTCAATAAAGAGTCATAACCATCATTTTTCTTTTTCAGTTTAAAGGAACACTCCACCTTTTTGGAAATAGGATCGTTTTACAACTGCCCTAGAGTTAAACAGCTGAGTTTTAACATCTTTGAATCCATTCAGCTGATTTCCATGTCTGGTGGGAGCATTTCTCCTTGATTATCACGCCAATATTAGAGGATAAAGGGTCTTCTGACAGTCTTAGTACACAATGTAACTACAGAACAGTCAAACTTTAAATGGAAAAAATGCCAAAACTTTCTAGAATGTCTTTTTGTGGGAGATGCTAATGGTCCAAACCGATATAATGATTTATGCTAAGTTAAAATTGCTCCCTTCAGACCTGAAATTGGCTGAATGAGTTAAAAAACAAATGCTAAACTCAGCTATTCAACTCTAGGGGAGTTGCAAAATGAGCCTTAATCCAAAAAGAGTGCAGTGTTAATTTACTGAATCCTTGCTGAGTAAAATTTTTATTTTAATCTTATAAAATATATTAAATTAAAATATATTCAATTATTGATTAAAAAGGCTTAAATATAATTGTCATACATGTGTAATAAACAATACATAATTAAAAATAATAATGTATATTTTGTAAATGTACAACGTATGTTTAAACATTAAGGCATGTGTTTGAAAATCCATGTTGTAGTGCAGTAATGGCAGTATTTATGGTTTGGCTCTTTGTGTGTTTTGACTTTCAGCAGTAAAATTTAAACCACACTGAACTGAACTAAACTGAACTCCAACTCTGAAAACTGGTCTGACACAGTTTTAATTTACTAGAACTTCTATATTAAGCTGCTTTGACACAATCCACATTGTAAAAGCACTATAGAAATAAAGATGAATTGAACTGAATTTATATTATTCATGGTCGTTCTTATCAAACTTTTGCTGCATGTTTAGTTGACTTATTTAATGTGTGTTAAACCAACATAATTCTTAAGTTTGTTTTGGGGACAACTTGATTGTTTTATGTTCAATCCACCTAAAGTTACCTTAATCACTTTGTGTTGGTGACAACATAAAGGAATTGTGTGGAACCCTGCATTCTTTACAGTGAGCTTTACTTCTGTTTCCAAGATACTGATTCCTGTGAGATGAAACTGTGCAAGCCTTTAAGCTAAAACATTTAATTTCAGGAAGGTTTTGTTTTACATTTTAGTATTCTCCAACTTTTTCCTCTTTGTTATGGGGGTTCAGGTCTTAATTAGGGTGTAGAGTCTCCACTCCCCATAATTAACATGCTATTTGTGTGTGTGTGTGTGTGTGTGTGTGTGTGTGTGTGTGTGTGAGGTTTATGACAGATTGAGCATCAGCTTACCAGTCGGAATTGTAGACCCGTGGATCTTATCTGCCCATCCAGCGAAATATCGAAAAGTTTTAATGATCCCCTGAAGGTCCACAAAGAAGCAGGGGAGGAAAGGTTTGCCGCCGTCCAGAGACTCCAGGGTCTGGAAGGAGAGAAGCAGATGAGAGTGTGGGTGTGTGATGAAAAATCACTCATAGGGATTGAACCTGACACCCCCCATGCTGCATATCTAAAGCGCACACATACATCTGCTCCCCAAAGAAACATGATACTCATACAGCCCTCACCAGAGACCTGACTTTGTTATCTCTGCGTCAGCCAGCCATGATTTCTTATCGACGTGGGATTAGATTGATATAAAGAGTGATCGTAACCACATGGACATTGCGTTTCTCTTTTAAAGCAATTCGCTCTGACACTTGTTCCGAGCTAGATGAAGAAAATCTGTTGTTTCAGTCCATTTAGGACAAAGTCTAAACCATAACATGAAAGAGATTTATTCAAAATGGCCGCAGCGAGTGCTACATGCATGAAGACAAACACTGCGCTCTTGTCTCCTCCGACACATCGCTGCTGAAGGGAAGTAAAAGCAGATGTCCAGGATGGAAGAACGGCAGAGATAAAAGCATGTCACGACACAGAACAATACCTCACCTTTACATTTTGCTCCTGACCTAAGTGATCGTTAGCACCCAAAGGTCATGTGTCATCATCATGGCTTTCAGATATTTGCAGGACAAATCAAAACTGGTCGAAAAACAGCAGCTCCTGCCTCAGTAAGCCCCAAGCAGACAGACAGGCCACTCATTAGACACTTGCTTATTGTTGTGAGTGTCTTTGTCTGCTCAGATGGCTCTGTCCTGTTGAATCTGATTCTCACTTAGAGAAAACTGGCACTGACCAGAATGAGACTTGGGTTAGGTCTGCCCAGAAAACCCCTGGTTCGTGAGGGAAGGTGATAGATTTGAGAGAGTCAGGACTGATGCCAACAACAGATGCCAACTTCAAAGAAACCATTACCGGACTTATTATTAAAGAATATGAAGAGTTTAGATGTAAAAACCTGTAAATGCTGTCTGAAAGAGCATTTTTATCAGGCTCCTGTGTGTAGGTTCAGTAATTTCAAAGAATAGGTACTTTTCCTGACCTTTGAAATGAAACAGCTCTGCATAAACATAAAAAGCTGAGAAAAATTCAGATGACACTTAAAGGTTTTTGCATTTGAACTCTTCATATATTAATATATCTGAAAACGTATTCTCTGACTTATTAATTAAAAAGGATTGTTTCTTTATAGAACTTAAAATATGAATACATGTACAGTAAATGCTACTAAAATTATTTTAACAATATGGGCCTCACGGTGGCGCAGTGGGTAGCACAATCGCCTCACAACTAGAAGGTCGCTTGTTCAAGCCTCTGTGTGGAGTTTGCATGTTCTCCCCGTGTTGGCATGGGTTTCCCGCACAAGTCCAAAGACATGCGTTATAGATAAATTGGGTAGGCTAAATTGGCCCTAGTGTATGTGTGTGAATGAGTGTGTATGGATGTTTCTATGTGATTCCAGTGATGGGTTGCAGCCGGAAGGGCTTCTGCTGCGTAAAAAACATGCTGGATAAGTTGGCGGATCATTTCGCTGTGATAAAGGGACTAAGCCGACAAGAAAATGAACAAATGATGAATACTTGGGGCTAAATTGGTCCACTGTTCAGCTTATGAAAGTTCTTTTGAGCATACTTTAAGAGTAACTATAGTATAGTATACTATAGTACTATAGTAACTTTTGAATATATATTTAGAATAGAATACATAATTATATGTTTAAGTATATCCCAATCAAAATGTAGACCAAATAAAAGTTTTTTCCTATCAGTGTAATTCAAGAATACTTAAATAAAATGAAAATGTACTATTTACTAACCCTCAAGTGGTTCCAATCCTTTACTAGTTTCTGTATTGAGATGAACACAAATGAAGAGATTTTGAAAAAAGCTGAAAACCTGTAAACATTGACTTCTATAGTTGGAAAAACATTTTATGGAAGTCAATGGTTACAGGTTTCCAACATTTTTCAAATCAACTTCTTTTTTTTGTCTAACAGAGGATAGAAACTCAAAAAGGTTTGAAACCTTGAGGCCAATAAATGATGACACAAGTTTAATTTTGGGGTGAACTATCCCTATAAGTGTAATCCCAAGTGTTTTGTTTCTGAGATGTGTATGAAAAGCAGTCTGGAAGACTCTCACTTTTAAGTGGAAAGTACATTAATAACACACTTTTTGCAAGGGAAGGCTTGGTCATTGGATCTGACAAGAGTGTTGGATGGAGTACTTACAGCAAGGTAAGCACTGTCTCTCTCCACAAGATCAGCCAGTTTAAACAGTAGCCTCCCGCGTTCAGATGCATCCATCTTCCTCCATACTGAACCCAGAGAGAAGGCCGAACGTGCAGCCTGCACGGCTTTATCCACATCAGCCTAACAGTGAGAGAGAGAGAGAGAGAGAGAGAGAGAGGAGACCGAAAAGAGACAGAGATATAAGCAAGAAGAGAGAAAGCGGAGCGCACACTTAATGACATAACATTATCCTCCAAACAGGTGTTTGTCCACCTCAGGGACAAATTAAATCCATTCATTCCGGATGAGTCTCAATGACTTCCCCAGTTGCACGTTCAGGGGGTCTCTATTTCCTGTATCCATTCTGGTTTTCCACACTTTCTGCCTGATTTACAGAGAGGAACTACAGCCTCTAGCTTGCTTAACCACATTAGACTGAACTACAGCCCCTTCCCTCCCTCTCTTTCAGTTCTGGATGCTTATTCATGCTGAGTGAAGGCTGAAAGTGAGAAGCACAATAGCGGCGCTGGACGACTAAATGTAGTCCAGCTGAGCAATTGTGCCAAACCTGTTTCTGGCAATGCTTTGACCAATTACCAAATACACACTCTGCTGACAAACACACTAGCATGCTAAGAAACCACACACACACACACACACACACGCGCGCACACACACACACACACACACACACACACACAGACCTTGTCTGCTTCCTGGACATCACAGATCTTCTCTCCTGTGGCAGGGTTGTATGTGGGGAAGACCTTGCCGCTTACAGAATCATGCCATTCATTGTTAATAAAAAGCTACAAGAAGAGAAAAGAAAGATATTGTTTAGTTTTTCACAACAGTGAATCGTGACTCTTTCAAAGCAACAAGTTGGAAGTTACGCAGATCTATGTCAGAATTGTAGCTTTGTGTTGTAGAAAGGTGGTCTCAAAGTTCTGAACTAATATTCTTCCAGTAACATTAAATAAATATTCTGCTTTCTGATATTCTCAAAATGTTACCACAAACTCATTGTAATTCCAGGTATCCAGGTATTGGATAGAAGTGCTATGTGCAAGAAAACATGAAACTATATTAAAATTTTAAATGTTGAATTGAACAATGCAGCCATTTACAAAAATATATATAACTATATATATATATAACTACATATTTAGTAATATATATTTTATTACTACATTCTAAATCATAACACCTTGTACTGCATATATTATATATTGTATATATATATATATTGTCAAACATATAAGGGTAGCTTATTTCAAACTGTAGAAACTGAGACCAGATTTGTGAATGACTCATTGTTAACATTATTTCATGATGAACCTGCTGAATCAGTTAAAACTGCACGTTGAGCTCAAAACATTCCAATAACCCAGATCATATCCCAGTCAAAATGTAATATTGCTGATATGACCTTTATAAACTCAAACAACTCCAAATTCTGAAAAAGTACACAGATTGCATGGTTAATAGTTTATTCACTGCTTCAAACTGACGTACCAAATTAAGACAAGTGTTAGGACAGGAATTAGGCAAAACGTCAACATGCATATCATCCATAGACTCCCATGAGGAGTTACGGCGAGTTAGTTTAGCTGCACAATGATGCACAGAATTACAAGAGACTGTCTTTTTTCCCTCCCTGTGTGTTTCATGGTTGTGGTGTGAGAGGAATCTCTGGGAACCGTGTGCTATTGCAGGGCTGCCCAATATCACTCTCTTGGGAGTGATCCAGCAACCAGACAGAAAGAGGTGGGGGAAAGGGGAAAAGCAGAGATAAATCCCTATCAGACACACAACACGCACACGGATGTAAGTGCATAGGTGCGCGCACACACAAACACAGAGATATACACACACACACACACACAGACGCACGTTTCACAACATCACTGCTCGTTTACGAGACCATAAAACACGGGCCGCACTCTGGCTCTGGTGATGCGTTAAAAGAAGCAGCCCGTAAAACAACCGCCTCAGATTCCAAAAAGATGGATTTTTCAAGCTCGATAAAGAAGAGAAGGAAAATACGTGCTCCTTTGTGCACACAATGTTCAGTTGCTTACGCTGTGAAGGATAAGGTGTTAAAGCATCTGCTGGCTCTGAGCTCTGCATGCACACATTCACTCCTCATGCCATTTTTATGTGAAGGACAACGTCTAGTTCAAAGTGATAAGCGGCCCTGGGCCTCCTCAAACTCTCCCGCATCTTTACTAATGTAAACTTACAGGCCTAAGTACAATTTAATTGGCTGTAAACCACGAGACGTGTTTACTTTAGAACAGGTATAAAATGCCAGTTGACTTGGAGGCGGTTCAAACTTCCTCAGTCACTCCCACTCTGCGTCTCCCCCGAAAATTGGCATGAATAAATCATTCCTGGACAGGGTAGGTATCAGTCTGTACCATGCTGATTCCTCTCTTATACATTTCCATCAGGCCCCCATCACCCTCCCTCGCAGGCCTCTTGCATTAAGGGGGCCACCTTTAATCTGACTCTCATTTGGAGCACTTCATAAAAGTGTCAGTGGTCTCGTCGAGCAGAGGGCCTGTTACAAAAACAGAAAGCCCCGTAGAGGAGCGAATTAGTTTTAAAATTTATAGAGGCCACTGTAGTGGAATGCCTTAAATCAGGGGCAGACTGTGACAGGCCAGTGGGCTGGGGAAGAATGCAGATGGTGGGTAGCTTTATGCTCTTCGTAACCCCACACTTACAGCACCCCGGAACGGAGATGAGGGGAATGCTGGGTGAGCCGAGGACTGGGCCACCATCTAAATCACCACTAGAAAAAGACGGCCATTAGAGGCCATTTGGCCCAGTCTTGCCTGAGCTCTGGGGGCTCTCGGACTTTTGTCTCTTCCCATTGAGAAAGTTGATAAAGAGTGACAGGCCGGTGCAGTAAATCAACTCTCAAGCTTTCTTTATACTTTGGCTTTGATTAAAGAAAAGGGATAAGAACGCAAGTGCAAAAGTGCAAAAATTCATATTGATCACCGCTTCTTTTGCCGTAACACTGCTGGAGTTTTCAGCAGGGCTGTAAAGGACTTGAGTAATCGTGCTTCATTACTGCACTTAAGCATTATTTGGGGGTTACCGTTGAAACAGAACACTCCTAGTCACAAATACGTGCTTTTTATTCACTACAAGTTTCATGTAAGTCTATGAAGTTTAAAAATACAGTTTTCACAGGTCATAATGTCTTAAATGTACTTTGTTTGATTCATTTTATCAAATGACCAAGCCAAATAAGCTTAAATAACTTGATAAAAATATACTTGATAACTTGTAGTACTTATAATGTAGCCAAAAGCCATCAAAATCAATAGATTTAAGGCCCAAATGCATTAAAAGCTTTCCGTTTCAATGTCGCATAAATGATCCATATTTGTCCTTTGCGAAGAGAGATCTAATCAGTGACCACAACATGTTTAACAGAAATGAAACCATAAAAACATTCCAATTCCAGCGCTGCTAAATATGGACAAACCCAACTCAAGTGTGAACATGGTCGATGAACAATCTATAAACAACTTTATTCAACTGTCAAACAACTTTATTATCAGCTGCGGTTGAATTTAAACTCATAGTGACAGGTTTCAGGATACCATTACAAACTTTCAGACATTTTAAAAAGAGAAGATACCATAATGTTTTGGTTTATTTACCTCCATTACGAGAGAGCGTTCTTTCTCAGAATAGCAGAGTTTGTTCGAGTGCTGAAAGAAAACTCTAACGAAAACTAACCGTCAAGCTGTGACATCTAGATTTTGTTTACAACAGCAGGAGGGCAGAAAACGTATTATCTTGTAAACAAAACAGCCACTTGATGCAGTACACAAACAGAAAGTGAAGCGCTGCCAGCTCGTCCTACGCTAGCACATTGTACTACAGGCCATTAGGAAAACGGACAGAGAGCGGATAGGCTGAATTTTTTTACACGCAGGCCACAGCACAAGACAGCTGCAAACAGTTAGAATCACTCCAGGTTTTTTTTATTCAAGTTGTCAGTCTCTGCTGACTGCGCTCGTCTGCAAAGCTAATTAGATGGCGAGATATGCGGTGCCTATCATAAACAGATTGTGGAAGAAGGACCCACAGCATACGATGACAGCATCACTAGGCTTATACTCCTTATTGCTGAGATTTTTATCACCAGCATTACTTCACACAGGAAAGAGGGTTATCGGCCACAAAAGCAGGAGGTCGACTCGGTTCCTCTGGGAGAGTTAGTGCTAGAGAAGAGCCTGCTTTTGGGCTAGTAGTGACTTAAAATGGCTCTAGCAGTTGTAGAATGCTGATCTGTTTCTCATCTGCACCGGCGAGCTCTCTGGAGGATTCATTCGCACAACTGCAGGATGAAGCGGAGCAGGAACGGGGACGGAGGATGCCAAAGCTCACGCTACAGCCAGTGAAACATCTGTTTGGCCGCCAGCGCCTGCTAATGGCTCAGACACATGAGAGATATTTAATGGCAAACATTTCTTGGCCATTGCAAAAAAAAAGATTCTTTTTTTATGTGTATGCTTTATCTTTTTTTTTTTTTCGGAAATCGGGTGCCAAACAGGGCACCTGCAGCACGGCACTCTGCTTGAACAGGAAGTTTCATATCTTTTCCAGAAAAGTTCACTTTCATTTTGCAACTGGGTTCATTTTAGGATGTTGATAATCACTGATGTTACAGGAGAAGCGCGAGCTTAAAGGCATAGTTCAGACAAAACTGAAAACATTGTGGTTGAATTATTCAGACCACCCAAAATGTAGGTAATTTAGGGGCAAATTTTATGTTATGGTACGATTATAGCTGTTAACAATCCATTTACTAAGACCTTTAACTCAATAAACTACTAATAAGCTGCTTATTATTAGCTAGTTGATGGTAGTTGGGTTTAAGTATTGGGTAGGACTAAGGTGTAGAAGAAGTTCATACTTTATTAGTATTAATAAACAACCAATATCTTTATAATAGGTCTGTAATAAACAAGTAGTTAATAACTAACCAAAGTGTTACTTCATTTTCTTTTTCAATAGAACATTCTGGAAGATGTTTAGCTTAATACCATGTTTCTTGGTAATTTATTAAACGCAAGCCATCAGTTATTGTTAAGTTTGTTAACAGGAAAAAAATAGACCCTCGGTACCTAATCTTGTGGCTGGTGTAAAATGTGGCACTTCCAAGTGTGGCACAACACCCAAAACTAAACAGAAAAAAGACAGAAAAACACTTTGGTAGACAAAGCCATGATGCTGTAAATAATGTTGAGTCTCTGGCACAGGCCAATCATTTTGTTTCATGTGTATTGCCAGGAGTGTCAGGTATTTTATTTCAGCTGTATGTGTTTTTTGTTTCCACTTTATATTAGGTGGTCTTAACTACTATGCACTTGCATCAGAAAAACTGCATACGATGTACTTAGTGCAATGTATTGCAGAACACTTGTGGTGCGCTTGAGGTGGGAAATGGGTAGGGACAGGTTTAGTGGGTAGGTTTGAGGGTGGGTTAATGTGTAAGGGATGGTCAATAGTCTAACTACAGAAATTAATTAGATGTAAATATTTGCGGGTAATTAATCAATCAAAATAACAATGTAAACATGTATTTAACAAGAATTTAAGAATCAACAAGGACCATGGTTTTAGCTACAAATCAATCTATGTTCTACTGAAGAAATAAGGCCACCTATTTCTTGAAGTAAATTAACAGTAAATTCTTTGGTGAAGTAATAAATGCTATGAAAATGTTCATTAGTTTATTGTAACTAATTAGCCATAAAGTGTTAACCTAATATTTCCAAAAAAATATATGAAAATAAATTGTCAGCATTTATATCATTCCCAAATTGTAGTGTGCGGTACAAAAGAAGATACTTACTTTTGGGTTTTGACATTTCTGGTAATTTGACTGATTATTATATATTATTATTATTATTATTATATTATTATATACTTATTTATACAACAAATAGTTTCCAGTATTACCACAGACTTCCATTGTATGGACAAAAATAATACAACATATTTTTATAATATAAATTTTATATCCACAGAAAAAAGAAGATAAAATATAATAAGAATAATATTAGAATCTATTTTTTGGTGTTGTTTTGGTGTCGGTTTTTAACTAACTGAAACATATTGCAAAGCATTACAGCTAAAATATATACTTTAACTGCAAAACAAGGTCATACATTTTTAGCATTTAAATAAATTAGCATGTTTAAGCATGATATTGCTAATAATAAGAACACAATCAAATGTTAGTCCTTAAGAAAGGAAAAAAAGCAGTGCATAGACCAAATATAATCAATGAGGAAGATGTAAAGAAAAGATCAAGCGTAAGAAAGGGGGAAATTATAAGTCAAAGCAAAAGAGGGTGTGAGAGAGAGAGTCCTCACTGTGCCGCTTATAATAAATCAAGCCTCTCAGCGTATGCTCTACTCTGGCCGCTGTTTGATGTGAAGAAATGGTGGGTTTTGAAGTGAAAAACTCCAGAGGTATGGGACAGACTCTCGTAAGTCAGGGCCACTGACCCTAACAGTGAGACACGGCCATATATTACACCCTGCTGGACAGCTTCTAGAGCAAAAAACCCCCCTGACTCCCATCTGTACTATCTCATGCACTGACGGATTGATGAGGCCTACCTCATTCACTCAAGCTGTCTCCCAGATTAGCTTACAAAAGTCCTCACTTCAGCGCACACTACTGTCCTGGCTGGACGCTTAAGCCATTATAATATAAAGACATGTCCAACAAATGGCTATCAAGTGTCTCCTTCTCCCTGAACCTCTCAGTAAAGAAAGCGCACACACATACGCACACAAATATTCAAACTACTGTTTCTCTGTAATTAAAATTCTGTCATCATTTACTCATTAATATTTGGAACAATGTTGGACTACTCACTTACTGTATACTGACAATCTTGATTTTGTTAAAGACATTTCATGGAACACTGATGATGTTTTGATTATTTTTGATAATCCCCTTAGACATTCTGTTGAGTAACTTTGCAATGACATGTACCTTACATTAGAGTATTAGTAGACCGTCTACTTAATTTCTGCTAAAAATTTATTGTAATGGTCGCCGACATTCTACTGATTTTAGCTTGACTTTCAATCTGTCAACTTTAGTTAGTTAGTTAGTTAGTTAGTTAGTTAGTTGGTTAGTTAGTTAGTTAGTTAGTTAGTTAGTTAGCATAGTTATAAAAATCACATGTATAGAATGACCATCAAAAAAAATTTTTGCTTTATCAAATTTTATTTTGAATAGATAAACACAATGTGACTTTGGACAACAAAACCATCTTATGCTGCACAGGTATTTTTGGCAATAGTCAAACATACAGTATATTGTATACATTTATTTTTATTTTATGCCAAAATAATTTAAAAGATCATATTCTATGACTACTGTAAACAGAAAAACGTCAATTTTGATTATACATAAGCATTGGTGAGAAAATTTGAACAACTTTAAAATTTAACTTTAACTTGTATCTGGACCAAATATTGTCCAATTCTAACAAATCATACATCAATGAAAAGCTCGTTTGTTTTTAAGCTAATTTAACTTCCTAAAAAAAGACATATGACTGATTTTATGGTCCTTATTCACAAATTTAGTTCATTATTATGGCCAAGTCTTCAAAATATTATCATATTTATTCCCACCAAAAAGGTAAATTATGGATTGTTTTAACCCAAATTTGGGTAAAATATGTACCAACCCAGTGATTTAAAATTTAAAACAACTTTTGGGTTGGTCCATATTTTACCTAAATTTGGATTAAAGCAGGGCGACGTAGTGGCACAGTGGGCGGACCTTCACAGCAAGAAGGTCTCTGTTTCGAGCCCCGGCTGGGTCAGTTAGTGTTTCTGTGTTGAGTTCGCATGTCCTCCCTGTGGTCACGTGGGTTTCCTCCCGGTGCTCCGGTTTCCCCCACAAGTCCAAAGACATGTGGTATAGGTGAGTTGGGTAAGCTAAAATTTTCCGTAGTTTATGTGTGTGAATGAGAATGTATGGGTGTTTCCCAGTGATGGGTTGCTGCTGGAAGGGCTACTGCTGCGTAAAACATATGCTGGATAAGTTGTCGGTTCATTCCACTGTGGCGACCCCAAATTAAGAAACGGGCCGAGCCGAAAAGAAAATGCATAAATGAATGAATGGATAAAAACAATCTGACATTTTTAGAGTGAAGACCTGGAGTCCCAGGGTAAATAAACAGTCACAGAATTTTGAAATATAGCTTTAAACAAGGCGGATCATTCTGCTGTGGCGACCCCGGATTAATAAAGGGACTAAGCCGACAAGAAAATGAATGAATGAATGAATGAGCTTTAAGCGGTAAACCCCATTCACAATATAACCCAGATCATCTGCAATTCACTTTGCATTGAATACCATCAATAAATTCCCCTGACTGAACAACATTTAATCCAAATACACAATTTTCAATTGCACCGCGCAGGGGAAAGTGAGAGAGTAATCATCTGTCTCCTGTTTCCTTTCTTCTTCCAGGTTGTAATCTCAAGAGTCGGCTTCACTTATGTGTTATAACTGAATGGTGTGAGCACATCATCACCCTGCCTGCTGGAATCCAACACCTCCCTTTCAAAAACACTCTTGGGTCCCAATCAATTACGCTGATATACACACCTATCAACACAACCTTTCCTTTCCTTTACTCTCTTCCATCCAAAGAGGGGAGAAAAAAACAAGAGAAAACATCAATAACCAGCGATCACCGGAGACAAATTTATGGCTTCCTTAGTGCCATTATCAGCCCAGTGGGCCAGCAGACAGAGAAAGAGAGAAGAGAAAACTCCTTCAACAGACTAGCTCTCTCGTGACCAGTCAAACACTCTCTTATACGCTATGTGGAGTCAACAGGAGATTCTAGAAGACAGTAAAGTGAATATTGAGCTCAGGTGTCTGCACCAAACACCAGGACTTTGAGAAATATTGGTGTAAGTGATAAGCGGAAGCTCAATTGTAAATGTGCAATGGCAGGGCAGAGGGAAGATAAGTTGCCTATCAGTGCACTTAATCTCAAGTCCATAGCAAATACACAGTGGTACAGGTGTAGTGACGGTCACATAATGAGTTCAAACCTGGGGTGAAAAGTTTACTGGGTGCACAAAGTCCATATTGTAGCAATTTTGCAGTATAATATTCTAATAATTCACATTTTGCATAAGGAAAAACACAATCCACTATAAAACAATGAAGAATTGGTGGAGCACAAAGTCTATGCTTTATAGCAATTTTATTGTGTAATTTTCCAGCTATTCACATTTAACATAAGGAAAAACTCCATCAGCTACATAAAATTAAGAACCGGAGGAGCGCAAAGTCCAAATTGTAGCAATTTTGCAATATAATAAATATAATTATTCACATTTAGCATAATGAAAAACACAATCCACTAGGGCTGCACGATATTGGAAAAATGTAACATTACAACATTTTCAGCAATATATATTGCGATGTGACTAATAGACATCTCTGTTTAGATTGACTGGGATTATTCTGTAGTCGTGTACATCTGCATTAAATCTAATAAACAAATCAAAAACACAGATAAATACAACAAAGACAAAATGACAATCGAAATAAACCGTGTTTGATAATGTTCAGAGTCTAACAGTATTCAGCTACATTAATCAAAGAATAAAAATAATAGCAATTCAATAATAGTAGTAAATAAATATAGTAATAATAAATAATTCAATTCAATTAATCACCATTTATGTTATTAATGGTACAATGTCTTATGCCAGAATGCTTTTAAAATCCTCATACGTTAACAGGCCGCTAAAGACGCGAATGATAAATTATAATCCAGACTCAACATTGCATATCCTGCGATGTGACTATTGCGAATGATCACATGGCTACATCGATGCTGAAACAATATTTTGTACAGCCCTACAATCCACTATAAAACAAAGATGCAAAAAAAATAAATAAATAAAATAAAATTAGAACTGGTGGTGCAAAAAGTTGCAGCAATTTTAATGCACAAAACTTGTTATTTGATTTTTTCATGTGTAAAAACACCATCTATTACTAAAATAAGAAATTGTATCAAAATCGGCACTTTAAATATTAATGCGGTTTCTGGTAAATAAAATAATAACTGTATAAATTATTATGAACAATATGTTTTTATTAATATCATAAAAATACATTTATTCTACCACAGTGACTGAAAACCAGATGTTCACAAAAACCTAGCAAATGCTATAATTTAATATTATTATTATTATTATTATTATTATTATTACTATTATTATTATTATTTAGCCAACATAGCCTGCATAATTGCTACCATCTAACTTTCCCTGCTTGATATCATTTTACTTTAAATGCCAGAACTGGATGTGATTCAGTATTTGCATAAGTGGTTGACAATGATAGGAATGAGATGTTAAGTATGCCCATTAATGATATTTCCATAACTCAATGTCTCTGGCATAAAGCACTGCTCATTAAAAGCACAGAAAACGCAGTTTAAGAAGTCTCCAAGGAGTTTTGCTAAAACGGTTTAACCTAAGACTTACACAAATATTAAAAAACTTGGCTCTGCACAGACTGCATTTGAAAGCATATTGATTGGGCATATTTGTACTGTTACATCAGAGCCTGTGCTGCACTGCACCAGGCACACAACATCAAAATTAAGATGGGGGTGGAGAAAGACGCAGAGAGAATGAGTGAAAGAGAGAGATGGAAGAGGGTATGAAGGGAGTTCACATCACCAGTGCCCAAACTGAAACCCAACACACACCCATACAAGCAGCACACACCGGATAACTCAAATTCCTAAGCATGAATCCTTCTCACACTCCCATCTGCTTCTGAAGGAAAGATTGAGATGAGAGCAGGGCAAGGAGCAGATGCAGTGAGTGTGTGTGTGTGTTTGTGTGTCACAGGTGTCTCAGCTCTGGCTGAACTTTACTCTCAGTGATAATTGGCCTGCACTGCACTTTGACTTTATCCTCTCACCTCACGGCAATAAAAGTATTACTGTCAAAACCGCGGCATAATTTAAGGTGACCTAACCAACAACACAAGAGAGTTATATTCTATAATCATTGTATGGAATGATTCAGCGCTTTGTCGTTTACAGAATGGCTACATTAGTTCATAAACAGCTAAAAATGTTGAAGCACTATTACATACGTTCACAAGTAGTCTAAATATAATTCCTTCGTTTTAGCTTGTTATTATCCGCATTGCATCTTTTCAGTGTTATCAAAAGTTAGTTTCAATCTTTTGGGTAGTAGCCAATTTACGCAGTTGATTCGGTTTGCAAATAAGATGTCAGTGAGGTCAGATAAAGGTTGTGTTTTGATCACAAATATTGTGTGCGTGCGATTTTTATCTCGTCCAAAACATAATTAAATCGACTAGTTAAGAAACTAAATCACATAAAGCTCTGTTGAATTACAAAGACAAAACTTCTTTACCGGTTAAAAGGGTCATTTTTAAGTTCAGTATAAACTTTAATAATCAACGTGCCTCTGTTCTTGGTAACAGGTAGCATATCTGCATTAACTCTCTCTTTAAATTGACACAAATAAAGTTTGTTTAACATTAGAATGAAATGCGTAATTAAAGTGATATTGCCAAAAGCGCGCAATTGGTCTGCGTATTTAAAGACGAGACCATCGCCAAAACTCACAACTTGTAGACCAAAAGCATATGCAAGTACACGTCTCCTGATAAAGGCATAATGTACAGTACCTAGTTGCCGAAATATCTCAAAATTAACTTGATTAAAATGAACAATGTTTGAGTCTCTCATGTACTTTTCCCTCACGTTACAAAGTTTGAGCGCAGTGCCATCTAACCAGTTTGCATTTCCCATATCACTCTTAAAAGTTGTTTGAAAAAGTCTGACAAACCTTGGTGTACTTGATCTCAGGGTTGGGTACCGGTGAGGGCATCAAATGGAGAGATGCCATGAGCGCAGCCGGGTCGTTCTTCACCTCTCCTGGCAGTTCAACTTTACTGGAGGTCATCGCGTCTATTGAAGATGCCGGTTGGGTTTTTTTCCCTGCCGATGTGCGATTACAACTTTGGAATCCTTCCTGTGTTTATAACCAGGTGTCAGCCCTGGTCCATTTTTATTGGGCAGGGAATAGGGCCGTCCTCCTAATATAATTAAAATGGAGCATTTACATAAACTACTCTCTCTCTCTCTCTCTCTCTCTCTCTCCCCCTCTGACCGTAGTGAGTGAGTGAGAGAGAAAGAGATACCACCCACTCTCAAGAAAACACTATGAAGGAGATTCAGGATTTATCAGGAAGAAATTCAGCTGACAGGCAGTAGTAAACTGCACTGTAAAAATGTTTTGTCAGATAACCAGAAAATGTGTTTCATGTTGAAATGCTCAATTCCAATTCAAAATACTCTATTATTGTAGCACAGCTGTATTTAATGTCACATAAACACCTGGCTCGTTTGAAGGTGTAGATCTGAAATAAATTTGATACATTTAATATGATCATGTGAGAGAATAAAATCCTGGAGCAAAGTTTAAGATTTTTTTTTTTTAAACAAATCACCTTTTTATTTTGGTTACTTTATTTTTCTTTATTTTATTTGGGTGTTTTCATGGTAGCCGAATTGCAGTTTTCAAGCTTTATTAACAGTATGCGTGAATATTTCGCCTGCTGAAATTATAATCGCAGATCACTAAATATTTTATTTCCTTTTCAAAATAAGCTATATAAGCCACTACATTAAAAGAATAAAGATCAGCCAGTGTTTCTCTCCACTTGGGTGCTCAAACTGTCACGTAAACGTTAAAGTTTTCTTTGGCAAGGTCCGTTTGCCCCTTTGAATCTCACAGATTCTCCTGTAACATATCTGTCCGTCAGAATGTTTTTCCACAATCTACATCAAGCGATCTCAGGTTATTTCCTCGTCGTGCCTCCTGCAGCGCGGGCACTCCGTTAGCATTTACCTCAGAATATCCAATAAACATTAAAGACCATCTAAAAAGGCTTTTAACACTCTCGAGGAGTTTGTGGTTTAAGGGATTAGCAAACACAGACATTCACACTTCTACTGTGTAACTGGAGGATAAGGATCGAAGCTCTTCAAAACACCGGATCACGGCAAAACAGCTACGATTAGCCCATGTCACAGATAAATAAAACAAATAATCTCATTCACACATCCACAGGAGCAAACATTCAGGAGTTTAATATAGTCTTGAATGTTGTGGAGCATTTCATGACTATCTTTAGGCAATTTGGAATGATCACGGATTGGGGTAAATTTATACAGCCTGTAATTGTTTAGCACCTTAAGTTTATAGCTAGCCTAAAAATAAAAATAAAAATATATGGCTCCAATGTGTGGCCTACAAATAAACAAATACATAAATTGTAATTAAATGCTCATACACACGCACATACACACACTGAACTGATTGTGTCCGCTTGTACTCGAAAACATTTTAGGTGCTCCGTATGGCCTGCACAAATCCAAAATATGAAAACAAAATTAGGCTGTCTAGCTACAGTTAAAAGTGATATAATAATTCACAAACAAAAATTATTCACTCACAATTTATTCACCCTCAAGTGGTTTCAATTTTTTATGAAGAATTATTTTTCTGTCAAACACAAAATAAGTTATTTTAAATAATGTTTAAAACCTGTAACTATTGAATTTCGTATATGCAAAACAAACGTAACTCAATGGTAGCAGTTTTCAGCATTTTTCGAATAATCTACTTTTGTGTTAAACAGAAGAATGAAACCCAAATAGGTTTTTGATAAGAGTGAATAAATGATGACATCATTTTTATTTTGGGGTGAATTCTCACTTTAATTCAACTTTATCCCTCTATAACTTTAAGATTTCTATAATATTTAAAATAGCGAGTCTGCGTGATCGCTGTTATCGTGCGTGACGTGCTGAGGGCCGAGGGGCTGTTAAGATGATGAAGGGCACGGGGTGTTATAATTTGTTAGAACCCACTGGGGTGCTTTTTCTCCATCAGCACATCCCCCTCATTTCACAGCACTGACAGTGTCTGCCTCACATCAAAGACGACACCCCAGAACAAGTGACAGTGATTAATGCAAACAAAACATACCGCTACCATCCTATCACTTTTTCTGTCCCGCAGGCTGCTCTGCTCCGGCTGTCATGAGACGCCACCGACGGTCACTTTGGTTAAATTGGTTTAATAGCGCCACCTAGTGGACAAGAATGAGTATTACACATAGAAGCTGCTCCGCAATGTGCCAATGCTTGTCAATAATAATAAAAAAAAAACTCCTCAAAAGATATGTATAAACGCATGGCAAAAAAACAAAATAAATAATAATAAAAATTAAGAATTTACTAGGCCTAAGTATGAGTTGGAGTAGTCTAAAATAATTATTTTTCCTTTTAAAAATATTGTAATTTATAGCATATTCCCAGAACATGACAGCTGGTCAGAATAACAGAATAAAGTCTTCATTTGTTGTGATAGAAATAATATTTTTTCACTTGGAAGAAAAAATTTGGATGTTTTTTTTTAAAATAAAGGACATTAATATGAGAGTTATTCATTCATTCATTTTCTTTTCGGCTTAGTCCCTTTATTAATCCGGGGTCGCCACAGCGGAATGAACCGCCAACTTATCCAGCATTTGTTTTACGCAGCGGATGCCCTTCCAGCCACAACCCATCTCTGGGAAACACATCCATACATTCTCATTCACACACATACACTATGGACAATTTAGCCCACCCAATTCACCTGTCCCGCATGTCTTTGGACTGTGGGGGAAACCGGAGCACCGGAGGAAACCCACGCAACCACGGGGAGAACATGCAAACTCCACACAGAAATGCCAACTGGCCCAGCCGGGGATCGAACCAGCGACCTTCTTGCTGTGAGGCGAACGTGCTAACCACTAGGCCACTAGGCCGTAACTGCGGAGATCATTGAAAATGAATGATAAGGATATGAGGGCGAATTGTATTTTTAAGTTCTCATCTTGACCCCATATATTTCCAAATAATAGTAAATGTATTAAAGATCATTACGATCATAAAAATTGACTGTTTTATTTAATTTCATAATTATTTTATCAGACCTATAGATCTTCAATCAGCGTCATGTGACATTGTATTTCATATAGGCTCATTCAGTATTTGCTTACTGCGCTTAACTGTAGTAGGCTGTGGGCTGTTAACTGTATAATAGGCTGTATCTGTAGGCTGTTAACTGTAGTAGGCTGTGAAGCTTACTTGCTCAACTTCAACCTAAAGTCTCCTATTATTTGAATAGAGTATAATAAATCATTTTTAAAATGTCGAACTAAAATGAATAACGATAAGAAGTTAAATATGAATTGTAATTTAAATGTTCATCTTGACCCTTATAACCCCCCCCCCCCCACACCCACCCACCCATTAAATTTCCCAGTAATAGCAAATGTATTATAATTTTTCATGTTTATTTTTTAAAGATCTTTAAAATAATTTTAATGGATTGTTTTTTGTATTTAACTACATCAAATCAACAATTAAATTTGTCTTATAATATAATTATAATTATAAATAATGTCTTATTTTTAAAACCATTAAAACTATAACAATCCTTTTAATTTGATTACTACTGGTTTTACTGTATTTGTTTAAACTGTTTTATTAGACCTAGCTCTACAAAATCAGCGTCATGTGACATTGTAGGCTATTTCATCGTTTTGATTTGATTACCATGCTTAACTGTTGGAGGATGCAGCTTGCTCAACATCAACATCAACCTAAAGTCTCTTAATAATTATTTTAACAGAGTAGTCTATAATACGTCATTAAAAATGTCGCAGTCTACTATTACAGACAGTTCTTAAATAAGTTTCCTAACGAGTCTACCGATTGCTCGCAGAACTCAATCGTCTCTGAAGCCTACATTTGTTCGCAAACAATTGTAAACAAATATGCCATTTCCGTAATTACTGCTGGTTGAACGGACTCTGGTCGTGTTTGTCTCAGCGTGAGGAGGATGGATGATGGAGAGAGAGCAAAGAGGAACCAGCGACCTGTCGTGTCAGTGTGTTTAATGACATCTGAGTAGCAGGAGGGGCGGGGAAGGTTAAAACCTAAGACACTTAAACTCCAGCGAGATCAGCTCTTCAACTGTCTGTGCGCTCATCACTTCTCAGCTGTCGGCG
>CAIGQQ010031706.1:420072-462333 GCA_903798035.1 Danio albolineatus
AATTTAAAAAATGCTAAATAGAAGTTTTAACAGTCAGTTTGAATATAATGCAATCAAATCTACTGCCTCTGTACTCATTTGTATTGGCAAAATAGACTTTTATTATCACCGGAAAACAGCAGGAGTGGATAAGACCTGGGTAGACAAAAGCCATCACAATCTAAATTAAACCGTTGTAAAGTTCGGAGGAACTCTAGCACAGTCAAGGAGTGCTATATGTGGCGATAATAAAACTGTGCCTTTTAAGAGTTGACTTTTCTAGAGGTTTAAGTCATGTAACATTCAGTTCACTGCGAAATTGATCCAACCTGTTTTCAGCATGAAACGAATCTAATAATACTGCAAAACTTGATTTGGCACCGGCAAGGACTAAAACCACTTCCTACATTACAAACACCCCTAAATATTCAATGTTATTCAATGGAAAAAAATGTGTGTACACATTTCAATTGGAAGATTTAACAAAATTTCTGCCAGATCAAACTAATTTTCACAACCATACAACCAAGACATTACATTAAATGCTATACTGTATTTAGTCAAATCAAAAAGTAAGCCTACAAGAAGCTTGTGATCCAAGTTGTACAAGGATGATGAGGGAAATGGCTACCCACCTGCTATGTTTCGTTTCAAATTTGTGATTCCTTCCCCAAATTTTTATTTGTTGTAAATCTGATTTTCTCATTGGATGAACACCACCCCAAATAATGCAATTTCCAGTCAAAACAATTTAACCTTTCACTTCCCCTTACCCATTAGTTGCATGCGTTCACAATAATGGATTGGGTTGTCTCAATTCTTTGGTTAGAGGTTTAAGGATAGGTGGAAGTGTCAAAAATCCCTTCAAATTAAGAGAATTGATGGGAAATATTTTAATCTATTTTCATTTCAACCCCTTCACACTCTCTTTCAAGGGAAAAGTGTAGGCATACGTGTAAGGTTATGAAACAGAACTGGGCCACAAGTATGCTCAAATTTCTTAAGTGAGTGTTTCTGCCAGATTTCATCTATGATAATACACAATATTGTAAACCTGTGACTCACAAAGCACTGATTTACCGCCAGTTTGACTTGTATTAAACTATCAGAGAGTGAAAACCAGAGTTGAAATCATTTAGGGTGCACCCAGCATAAGCGTAATTAACTTCGATTACTGTCAATAGTCTTCAATATCATTGTGGTTAAAAATCAAAACAAGATCTTACCTGTTGGATGAAAATCAATTGGCTTAAGCAACATTCTTACTCTAGTATGTAATTTTAGACAAAAAGGCAATATTATCATAAACAACAACAAACTAAAAACACAACTGTCAAAATGCCCAAAGATAATTCAAATTTGCAAGGCACACTATAAAAGATCTACAACCCCTAAAATTGGATTTTGTTTTAATGCTCTAACTTGCTAATTATACAATGACTACTTCATTAATATTTGATCAGTTCCAAAAAATAATAAAACAAATATAAATCACCACATAAGACAGTTCTCCTCAGTTCTTTTAAATAGCACTTCTCTGTACGTTGATTTGGTGGTTATTTGGTCAAATCAAATCCATTGCTGGAAGGGTAAGAAGTGTAAAACATATGCTGGATAAGTTGGCGATTCATTCTGCTGCGGCGACCCCTGATTAAAAAAAGGGACTAAGCCAAAAGGAAAATGAATGAATAAAATGATCTGGAAAAATTCTGTACTCCAAATAGCCAATGTTATTCGAGTTCTGAATAATTCACTAATTATTTTTGCTTTACAAATTTTATAAAACTTTCATATTGACTAATCCTTCGTATAATATTTGTTGATTAATGTAATCACAATTAGGAAAAACTCATTATTTGCATGAAGACAAACAGGGAGCATCAATTACTAGGGATGCGCCAATCGATTGGACGATAATTACATTTTATAAACCATTCGGGACTCGTGAATCTGTCCGATCTCATGAACTGATCGCAAGTGTTTGTTTATGAGTTATTAGATGCACGTGCGCATCCAGATACAAAAGATATGTTTAATTGTCCAGCGTTTCCAGCCCCGGCGCCATAGACTGCAGCTCTGCACAAGACGTCTGGCCATAGGAGAAAGCCTGGTTTCTCTCGAGGTTTTTTAATTTTTCACTTTCGCCAATTGGTGAAGTTTTTTCCTCGCCGCTGTCGCCTCTGGCTTGCATGGTTCGGGACTTGTAGGGCTGCGCACCGATGGATTACTCTTCAGTGTTTGGACTCTCAGCAGTGATTATTAAACCACGCTGAAATGAACTAAACTAAACTTCAACACTGAAAACTGGACTGACTCTGTTTCAATTTTTATAATGCATGTGAAGCTGCTTTGACACAATCTACATTGTAAAAGCACTATACAAATAAAGATGAATTGAATTTAATTTAATTGATTATCGACAGCAAACTTAATTTATTCTTTTAGGTAAGACGAAAGCTTTACTTAAATATCATATTTAGAGGAAAAATGTGCTTATTATAAAGCTTGAAGCATCAGAATCGGTACTCTGTATCACCGATCACCATGACAAGGAATTGGTACTTGATATTGGCTGCAAATTACCTTATGGGAGCATCCATATCAATCAGTTTAATACTTGAGCGAATTCATCTTTAAGGTGTTTAAAGGAGGGGCTCTTAGATGAACATCTTCTTGCTTAAGGGGGAAATTTAATTAAAGGGGGAGATTTAATTAACGTAATTCCATATTGATTATCAGCTTATGCTAGTACACACATGGTGATATTACAAAAAAAAAAAAACATGCACAGGGTTTCTGTCTTTGAGGATGTTAAACGAAAACAAAGCATCTACCAAAAAGCATATCAAACACATTTTAATTAGGAATGCAGGGAAATTGAACCTTTTTAATGCAGTCACTTGCGTAAGACCTTGTTAAAAAGCAAACTATTTGCAATCTTTGATCAAACGTGGTGTTATTTAGATCATGATTGTGTAAAGATGCCACACAGGAAATACCTTGTGTGTGCGAAAGCAGGTTTGGCTGAGTTCCTGCAGTGAAGTGATACTGCACCTATCACTCCAGTTAAACAAACAAATGAGTTTATCCACAGTTTGAGGAGGGCATCTGAAGCCCAGGCTGCTATCTCAGAGAGCCAGGGGCAGGAGGCAAATTACTCCGGTAATTCTCTCTGACCTTCTTAGAGACTAACAAACCTCTTTGTAATTCCAGCTACATCAACAAAGTTCTGAAAGGAGAGCAAGAGAAGCAGACTGAGAGAGGAACAGATATACGAGGTATATCAGATATCACATATACTCAGTTTAAAAAGACGGCCTCTACAAATACCTGCAGTGATTACAGCAAGTCAATCAGACTTCAGATATTGTATCTACAGCTTACCCTAGAAAACCAATTGAATGAATGACACACTGGCAGAAGTGCAGCCTCAGCGTTTAGAAAAAAACAGAAATAGAAACACACACACACAATTGTTTAATGTGCTGGTTCACCCTGTGCCTGCAGACTGGTATATTTATGCAGTCTGTTGTGTGGAATGAGAGGGGATTTCTCTGTGATCATGGCTGTGTAATCAATAAAGTCCAGCTAATATATACGCTGAGCAGCTTTATAATCTCTTAACACCCGCGCTGTCTGCATAGCAAGGTCTGAATCACTTTCTGCTACCACCTCCTCTTTCGCAAATGTCAGAATTTAATTTAAGAGCCTAAAATTACCAGGAATAAATGATGTAGTACATTATACTTTGCGGAGACATGACAGAAAAGTGCATACACTAAATAAAACCCAGATATTAAAGCTACAGCAGACACTCATCAACATTTATATTTATATTACGGTCATTAACCGATGATTGGGATATTAAAATAAAAAGACTGTCAGTATTTAAGCTAGCTTCAGGATTACTGCTATAAAACTTTTAGTCCCAATACAATGGTCCTGCAATTTACCAACATCAGTAAGCAGGAGTAAGCATCTAAATAAATCACAAAACTGTGAGTGAGGTTTAGGGGACATTCACAATTGGCAGGTTTGGTTTTTAATTAAAATATATTTGCCGATTTTACTTCCACCACCCAGCAGGGCAGCATGTGGCAGGATCCCTCAGTCTGCCCTACCACCCGCTGCTCTGCTCCTCATTCCCACTCCCTACAGACCTGCCTTTAATTTCCAAAAACAGGTGATGGACAATGTGGTTTGACATTGTCCTACCTTTTCTAAGGACATCAAGGAGCGACAAATGTGAGGTAGTGACTGAGGATGAGGGAGAAAATGAAGGCCTTGAGGTTGTAATGTTAATGATGATGACGAGAAAAAAAAGAAAAAAGGTTTTCATGCAGTGGCAGATTTTGGCATGGGCAATCGGCCAGGACAGCATTTTGCAGGGGGCAGCATGGGGAGACGGTGCAAAACAAAAATCAAAAACGTGCCCCAGTAAAAATCATAAATTATATGTGGCCCAGTAAGCTTTGAGATACGTTTTACTTTATGCAAGTGTATTAATCCCAAGAGGAGTAATGCCAGAATAAAGATGTTAGTGGCCATTCACATTCGGCGTCTTTTGCACACACAAGTTTGTTATTCTCTATGTGCAACTGAAACTGCGCTAGTGAAAGCAAACTGAAGCATGTGTACAGAGAACCATTCCCGCACACCTCCTGGTGTGAATCCTGGTTGTTCACATGCACGCCGATAAAATACGCGCTGCTCATGTGCTGTGAAACCAGAGTAACAGCCTTTTATGTTACTTATGACACGAGGTGTTAGCTCACAGCGAGCTTTACTAGTTGACAAATCTGAAGTTGATATAATCTGATGATGATCCTATTTTGACTAAGTATGGCTATAGAAGCAGAAAGGATGGATAATGAGGCAGGAAGGTAAGACTTCATAACATTCATTCTCTGCCTTAAGTCAAGTCTAAGATGAACAGATATAATTTTTTATAGAATTGTCCAAATTAATTGTTTTCCAGTTACATTTAGAATTGATTTCTGTTTTTCTAATAATAATAAATAAATAAATAAATAAATATTTTTAATAATTCCAATTCTGGTTTTATACATATTTAACCCAAAGTTATGGAAAAACAACAAACATTTTTTTAGAATGTACATGTTCAATGGTCCTTTTCTATATTAACTAGATGTAACCTTCTAGAATCATACTAGAACCATACTTCTATAAACCAACTGATTATGAGCTTGATGGATATATGGGGGTGGTTCGTCCAGGGTACTATTCAAGCTAGCACTGCCACTGTCATATGGTTTGAAGATAATGAGGAGGCAGTAATAGCACAGGGTGAGTTTGAGGAGGACAGTATAGATGAATGTGTGAATGATGACTACAGTGGAAGTGGAGGGTGACAACCAGGAGTCATCACGGGATGAGTCAGGAGATAAACAAGCTTTTGGAATGTTGCTAGAATTAAACTAGGATGAGAAAAGCAGATGACCCGCAGGGAAGTCAAAAAGAAACTGCTAAAATGATCCCTTGAGCCAAAATTATACTTTGCTCTTTATACTTAGCCTTTCAAAGTGTCATATTTAAGAGCATTCACTAGTCAGAAGAGCCACACTAAAAAATACTTGTCTGTGGATTTCTACACTCTTTCTTTAAAGCTTTAGTGTGACAAAAATGTAGTAGTGTTTACCATTAATATCCCTAACAGAAACATATCAAAGCAGGCTTTTTTGCCATCTTCAGTGGTTTGTTGTACTTTACCCATTTCCTCAACTTCTTTGCTGTGAAACTGGGTTAACTCTGAAATAACTAGGTAGTGCATAAACAATTCAAAGAGCATGTGCTAGCAGTACATGCAGTTAAAAAAAATTGAGTATGCATTTAATGTGCTGGGGATTCTTTTTTCCCATGCACTCAAGTAGAGTGAGGTACACTTTATGTTTTTAGTCTGTTGATAAAAAAAAACTGGCAAACAAAACTCAGAACTTTGACCGTCATCAAAAAAAAAAGTATTTTTTTTCTTTTACTGTCTATTTTCTGGCTTCAGTTCAGTTCAGCATACATTTATTTATTTATTTATTTATTTATTTATTATTTTTTACATAATAATAGTAGTAGTAATAATAATAATAATAATAATAATAATAATAATAATAATAATAATGATAACGATAATAATAATAATAATACAATCAATATCAAAAATGGACTGCTATAATAAAAAAAAATAACTCTACCCCACACAGTGTCACTATGTTCTGCATCTACTTACAAAGCAACTGTTTTTAAAATATGAATTTAAGTCAAAGTAAACAGTTAATAGGAACCAAAAGGGAAATCACAAAGGGATTCCCACAGGATCAGACTGACGTGAGCCGAAAAGCTGAAAGACAGTCAACAAACAAATAACAAACAAACCTCTTCTACCTTCTCGCTTCTTTGACGCTGATGTATACAGTTACTTCCCTGGAGGTTAAATCACAAGCTCTCTGTTCAGCTTTGTTTAGCTTAAGACTTTGTTTAGCAACTGAAAGATGCCACAGCTAGCATATATTTTGTCAATACCTAAAGGACTTGAAGAACTTATGGGAGGCTGTGGTGTCAGTATTGTCACAATGAACCATTTCCATTTATAATGAACCATTTTGGACAGCAGTCCAAACCCCCATTCGCGATTACTGAGAACAATACCCGTTATCCTATCGCCACTGTGCCCTTGATCTAGACACTTGAGTCTGGGTTCCTCAGAAGGGACTTTGTCAGAGATGTATAGCAAGTCACCTTGGATTCAAAAGTGACTGTTGATGGACTGTAAGGTAAATAAATACACCTTTTATTCTGAGTTACAGAATAGTGACATTTTTTCAAGATCCAGTGACATTCAGAAACTGTACAGAGACTACGCTAGTTCTTCAGGGAGAGAGAAGTAGGTGATTCGGTAAGAGATGTGCATATCAGTATTTAGTCACTAGACTCAGACTGACTAAGCTCAAGTTGTACAGTGATGTGTGACCCCCCATGAACCTCCTGCATTGTTAAATATTCATTCACTCTTCAAGCTTCTCTGCTGTGGGCTCACCTTGGAGAGATTAGCTCCAGGGCTCATTCTGTTCTACCTCTGGCATGATGCTCCACTGCGGCTTAAACCACTAATCCCAATAGGCAAAACATACCAAGTGCTCCCCACACACACACACACACACACACACGCATTCTTGCAGTACCAGTCCTTTTACAACAATACAGTGCTTTCAGCCGTGGACAACTGCCTTTAGACACACCACACCACATGTGCTTGAGCATACAGTTGACTTCCCGAGTTAATGTCAGGAACTAAACAAAACAGCATTATAAGAGATAAGACACTTATTACATGCAAACTATCCAGCAGTCAAACAAAACACACTAGCTCTTTTCATCAAGAGATCACGACAGAGGACTATTTGGGCCACTGAGAATAATACCCACTGAACAAAACCCTCGATTTGATCACGTCATGCATATTTGTTACGACGATGAGTATGATACTAGTTACTGTTAATGGATAATACTTCACTTATTTGATAAAAACAAAAGAAAAGTGGATTTAAAAAAACAAATTCATTTATTTAACAACATTTAATGCATTAAAGGGCACATAGTTTACCCCTTTTTCCAGATTTAAGATAAGTCTTTTGTGTCCCCAGAATGTGTCTGTAAAGTTTCAGCTCAAAACACCCATCAGATTATTTATTAGACCTTTCAGAGGTTTGTATTTTATAGCTCTGAGCGGCAGGTAGCGTTTTTTGGGAACTGTGCCTTTAATGGCCTGTTTCCACTGAGTGGTACAGTACGGTACGGGTCACCTTTATCAGGCTTTTCCACTGCAAAAGGGTACTCTTTTGGTCGGCGTGGTGTATGACAGAAAGTTTTAGTCGAAGTCATTTTTGTTTGAGGAAATATTTACAGTAAAGCTTTACGGGTCGTTCACAAATCATACGAGAAGCACTTCTCACAAAACAGAGGCTTTATTATACACAAACACTTGTGTATAAATGTTCATTACTGACTGAACATGATCTGATTATAACTAGATCAATGATGCGAATTAGACTACGGTCCGCAATTATAGAAAATAAATAAATAAATGCAGCATATATGAACACATACAGCCCCACACAGTCTCCGATGTTGCCAAATTACAGAAAAACTACACAGAGCAGACATTTATGCCTTATTTAGGTTAAAAAACAATACGAAATATAGCCCCCAGTCAGTGCAAACCTCTCATCTGTATCTTTAATCTTCACCAGTACATGTAGCCTCTCCGTCATTATTCTCTCGTTAGAGAGTAATTCCGTCATTGCGAGTTTATAATAGTCCAGGTTAAGAAGTTTGTTATTTCAAATATTGAAACGCACGCGAGCGCAAGCGACAAAGCGCTCGCGCTTATGGGCTTGTAACCCATAAGAATCTGCTCTTCTTCTTGGCTTTGTGGCTGTTCAAGATGACGACAAGGTTTGTTTGAGCTCGGGTCGACCATGGCTCGTTATTATATGCTTATATTATTTCAGAGTATTGTTCCTCGGCTGTGTAATAAACATGGCGGGTCCTTTGTTTTCATTCTGGCTTGTTGCGCGAGCAAATGACGTATCTGTTAACCAATAGTGTTCAGCTGCGCTTCTAGCTCCACCTTTTGGTCACTCTTTGGTACACTTGGGACCCTTTGCAAAGGGTGACCAAAAAGTGGTACGGTACAGTTCGGTACGCTTTTAGACAGTGGAAACGGCCTTAAAAGCGTACCGTACCACTCAGTGGAAACGGGCCATAAGGCTAGTCCTCCCCACCCACCGTCAGACAGACAGACACAAAGGAAGCAGATCTCATGTAATGTTTGTGAGATATACTACAGTAAAAACTTTACCAATGAATATCTGATGCATCCCAGTCTTGTTTATATGATTATATGCGTTAATCAATGTCAATCAATTCGGTGGGTGGGGAAACCGCACTCCTACATCAAGGTGCGGTCGGTCTCAAAACCGCTCCAATTGGTCCACCGTTTTTATGTTGTTAAACTGAAGAAAAAAAAATGGACTGGGTGTGTTTATATCACCCCAATAACACGGTATATACCGACACATATGTCTGTCCAAACAGCTTGAAAAGTAGATTTTTCACTATAGGTGCCCTTTAATATATTAATATGTAACATATTTTAATTGTTAGGGATCTCTAGAATTGGTTGGCTATGGTTGCTTTCAGAAGTCAATAAAACTGGTAGCACAGTAGAATATTAATATGCTCAGCACAACGAAGACTACTGATCTAAAGGCAACTTATTTACATTTAATGACATCCATCCAGTCATTAGAAAAGTTTAATCAATCCCAGAGATCCTCCACCCTTAAATGATGAGTCTTCTTAGAGAAGCAGTAAAACACCATTAGATTAATTAGAAGCCCAACTCCCTCTCGCTTTAAGTTATCAGATATTCTCAGGTAGAAATTAGACACATGAATATATACGCCATCTTTCAATAAGCACTTTAACCTTATTATATAATTAAATTCAGCATCCAAACATAATGAGGCTGATTCATGAATAATTTATATCAAAAGGAAAACACTCCATCACATGAGACAAATGGCCACTTCATATGCTGTGCCACACTCAACAGTTCCCGCACCTAAACTTCAACTTGACTCACACTTTCGCCTCGCAGAATCCCCTTCACAATAGATGACCTTCATCATGTTTGAGTATAATGGCTTCACAAAGAAACCTCTGAAGCCCTCTCAGCTCATATGAACAAGTGTCCCATTTACACCCAGTATTAACGCAAATTTAGAGTGATTTAGATTAGACAGACTGCAGTTTAAATGCATCGCAGGCCCTCTTTTCACGGGGTATTAATGTTCATTTTCAGTGATCTAATCACAAGTGGTCAGCTGAGAGGCATTTCGGTTTTTACCTGGTATTAACATGCTTCGAACAAGTTAGTTGAGATCACTTGCATTTGAATTTAGTCAAACTGAAACACATTTTAGCCTGGGAAACACCAAGCCAATGTAAATGAACAAGCCTGAGAGAACACACCAAACAGATGACAGTTGACTGAAGCAAAGAATGTGTGAGAGGCTGTACCTTTTTATACCTACAGGTGTCAAGCACATTAAAGCCATATGGATTCCTCACTACATCCAAATAATACGATTGCACAACATTTTGTCAAATGTATTTAGTATCAACTAGAGGTGCAACAATACAAACTTCTCACTGTTCGGGTTTTAGTTTTAGGGTCAAAGTTTTTAGTACGATTTGGTATATAATATAATTTATATTCAGTAAAAAAACTGAATAATATAATAAAAAAACAACACTGCATACCAAATACAAATGTTCACTATATAAATTGAATACAGGTTAACAATTATTAAGCTATACAGCCATTCAGTCAAGAGTGATTTCATTGTCTTTTGTTGTTAGATCTTTTGTTGTTAGTGTAAAACTGTATTAAAACACAAAGAAAAAGAGCAGAAATAAGATGTTTTTACTTTAAAACAACCCACAAAGGCGCCACGGTGGCCAAGTGGTTAGCACGTTCGCCTCACAGCAAGAAGGTCGCTGGTTCTATCCCCGGCTGGGCCAGTTGGCATTTCTGTGTGGAGTTTGCATGTTCTCCCCGTGGTTGCGTGGGTTTCCTCCGGGTGCTCCGGTTTCCCCCACAGTCCAAAGACATGCGGTACAGGTGAATTGGGTAAGCTAAATTGTCCGTAGTGTATGTGTGTGAATGAGAATGTATGGATGTGTTTCCCACAGATGGGTTGTGGCTGGAAGGGCATCCGCTGCGTAAAACAAATGCTGGATAAGTTGGCGGTTCATTCCGCTGTGGCGACCCCGGATTAATAAAGGGACTAAGCCGAAAAGAAAATGAATGAATGAATGAATGAATGAACAACCCACAAATGCAGCACAATACAAAGTTACAGACAGAACAGCTTCTCCAATGCTTATGTTCTGAGGCATTACCCAATGAACACTCGTCAAGTTAAACACATTGACTTAATTATGGGTCATAATAGAGTTTTACTACTGAGAAGCAAGTCTTAATTTGCGCATCATAACTTTTATTCACCAGTTCAGATGAGCACGGAGATCTGCTGTGTGAGTTATTTTCGTACTTTGAGGTTCAACTTTTAAATATAAAAAGCTTATGAATTTAGTTTAAAACAGAACAGGGGCTTGAGATTTTGGTCCCACATGCACTCACGCTCAGACATGTGGCACACATGGCTTTCGTTTTCATATGAAAGTATTCATATCTATAGCGCTCACTGTTCCAGGACATAAATGTACATTGTAACATGCACAGAGAGTAATTAAAGGTGCCATATACTACATTGGTTTAAAAGGTTAAATTGTTCTCTGATATCTACATAGTATAGGTTTATCGCTTCGGTAAGTTCAAAGAAATCTCCAGAAATGGTTTTATACGCTCATTTATTACTTCATAAAATACTTAAAGAATCAGAAGGTCCATAATTGACCATATATGGTTCAAGTTGGGAATATTAATGAGCTCCGCTCTGATGTGCAGACAGAAACAGACACATACAGACACATAGCATGATATACTGTACGTTGACTAATATAAACCAATGAGAGAAACATTTACCTATTTTGCTCACCAGATCTGTTGTGGATAATGGCTAAATTAAAATTCAATTTGACAAAGGAGAGATGTATCGCGTTGAAATGCTGAAGCTATAATGGCAATAAAAACACAGCCAGGAATTCATTTTAGCCTCTGCATGAATCGATGACAGTTGAGCTGAGTAACACGATTCAGCAGTCTACATGTGTTTGTTAAAACATAAACATCAAACATGATAGATTACAAAAAATACCATTAAACATACTTTATGCCTCTTCAGAGTGGAGCTGCAAAATTGTATAATGTGTAAATACTGCATTTTGCATTGTGACGCAAGTTTGAATGTGTCTCATGCAGTCGTTGCTCTATGACACAGGCTGTTTCTCAATTCCAAGAAAGCAAAGAACAGACTTGTGTTCTTGTGAAGACCAGTCTTGCCAGGTCACCTTCGAAAAACGAACTCGGGAGACCGTGAGAACAGAGAACGCATCCTGTGAGAAATGAGATGCTGTGTTCTTCCTGATGGTCACATGACCCTCACGCATCTTTAACCGAAAACATTAGCGCATTCATACAACGATTTATTGTTTTTACTCCTTTTCACAACATATACTCTTCATATAGACTTTACAAATATATGTTTCACAATACAAATAAAACAGATTTTAGAACCAATTTTAACAAATAAACACCCTTAATGTGTTTATGCCTTTATAAGGATTTTCATGGTAATGTTTACTTTCACCGTCTCATTTGGGGAAACTCCTGAGGTAAATAAGTATATCTCTAAACTTTAATAATAAATCTATATAAAATGCTGCACTTTCCACCTCCAGTCCCAATGACTTCTGGGACTTCTAGAGAGTTTGGTGCTCAAGTCCACATCGGTGCGTTCTCGTTATCAAGAACACATCCGGGAACTTTCACGCGTCCTCGGTTCTTGTGGTCTTGAGTTTTTAGAACTGAACTTTGGCAGTTGATGACGACGTTACACGAGGATGCTAAAGAACGCATACTGAAAAACAGCCATAGTAAACAATCTGTGGCTCTCATTTTCAAAATAAAAGTCGCACATACATAGTAAGTTATATATTGGTTTAAAAATAATTGAGGAAAATAATCACTATTGTCTTAATAGAAATCATTGTGGTTTTTAAGCACAGCCTGAGGCATGCATATCAATTATCCCAGAGCTACATATTAGACAGTGTTCTCTTCATGACGCGGTCCAGATGAATGACCAAAATTAGGCCTACATCCAAATGATGAGGGCATGGCCAATGAGTTGCGTTACTGTTTGGTTTGTGTTCTGATTGGCCTGTTGTCCAGCGGGGATTTACACTCATGGAATTTACATGAGAACGAGGAAACAGTGATGCCTGAGTCTCACGGTATATCCATTTGCATATACTGATCACCTATTATTTGACTATACCTAGATATGGCGTTTATAGGGCACCTTTAAAGGAGTGGGAAAATATTTTTTTTTAAAATTCTATTTAAATGCAAAAAACACAATTTCTTTTTGTGTATTGAAGCATGGAGGTTATACTGAATTTGAGTCCAATAGTGTATTCAACCCCTAGTACAAACAATTTTTTTCTAAAGGCCCACAATGACTTTTTAATAATGCCACCATTTTGGCATGTTGCCACTGATAACAGTACCTCCTTTGTAAGCTGTTGTCTTCCTTTAGTCTAATTTCATGTGAGGAGAGAGAGAGAGGGAGTGAAAATAAAAGAACACTTGGGATGTGTTATTTTTAGGCTGCTGAACACGCTTTCACTCACATGCAGGCAGGAAGAAAGCAGATGGTTGTGTGGACTTGCGTGCATGTTTTAGTGTGCTCCTTTGTAACGACACAAAGCAATAGGATGGTGCTTGTGCACATGTGTAAGAAAGAATTTGTGCACTACAGTAATGTGCACTTCAACGGTCTTTTATCTCCACACGTGCATTCATGAAAAAAAGATTTACAATATCATTTAAATACATTTTTACAAAGCAAAGAAAAGATGGCTATCACAACACAGCACAGGTTAAAACCAGCCCCTCAAGATGAGGCAAACTGCAGACTTGCTTTCAGCATTGTCTCACAGGAACACGCAAACAGATCTGTCTGGATGTTGGAAAGATTATGTCATTGGGCTTAGCAGGCTCAGGTCTTTCAGTCCCCTGGCTTGTTTTCACATAAGAAGGTCAGAAGGAAGGAAAAACTACAGCTGAAAAAAGTAAGATAAAAAGAAAGAAAAAGAGATCTTTGGAGTTAAAATGCTTCTAGATACATCAAGTAAAAACTGATCCCACCGATTAGAAAGTTTAGCACAGTAAAACAAACCTATATGTTTGTTAGTTTTGTACCAAGATGGACTGAAGGTGATCTGACTAAATGCTTGATGTAAAGTTACAAGCTAAAGCGAATCTAGTTCAAATTTGCCGACAGGCATCTGTAGATTGTGGTTTAAAAAAAAAAACTTTTGACATAGGCCTTAACAGTAAAGCACTTCGGAAGTCTATGTAGGCCAGTTTAAAGCACAGCAAATAAATGTTTAAATGAATGCGCGACTGCTTATTTGCATAAAGTGAAGCTTGGCTCAACTTTGTTCTTTGCCAATGGTATGTTTTGCTTGTGTCAACGAAAAATCGCCAACTCTTGTTAAAAATGAATAATATCCTGTCAAATTGCTGCCAGTACACGCAACGCTTTAGACTGTAAAAAACGCACAGATAAAGTTATCTTTTAATGAATAATTCATGCAAGTGCGTTAACAAAAACACAAGCTGTACATTTGTGTTTTTAAATTCTGTGATAAATATGCACCAGTGGCTTTCACAGGGCAAGGCTCTAAATGTTTTTAACCAAATAAAGGGTTGAGTTGGTATTCAACATCACACTATAGATGGTGCAGAGGTATTGAATGTGCAGTATTTCTTTCATGATCATCCACTTCAGTTTCATCAGCCTCTCTACTCCATCAGTTACTGAAAAACAAGTGTATCTTATATGTCCTTGTACTGAAATAGAGAGTTCATTAATATGTTGTCAGATTAAATCTGTAGATTAAATAGGGAGCAGCTCCTAGAGTGAAATGCTGGCAGCTTTATTAAAATTACTTTATAGAGCTGTGTTAGTGAGGCATTATGTCATAAAAATGTAAGGTAAGACAGTTCCTGTCACAGAAAATAACAGAACAATGCACAATACATCCTGTGTAAATGCTGACCTGGTATATTATGGCATTGTCTCAGGTGTAATTAAAGGGCACCAACTGTACAACCTGTGAGCTGAAAACTGCCTAAAGACATGCTAGAAAACCACAAAAATGGGAAGCTTTCTGACAGTGGGCTGGTTGCCAGACCCAAAGATCAAAGCCTGATCAAGTTGTTTCCGCACTGCCTGGAGCGCTGAATCACCGGAGGTCTCTAGTGCTCAGTAATGCTCTGTGAAAAGCATAACCTCAGGTAGAACAATCTAGGATGAGTCCCAAAGGAACACAAGATCTGTGATGCTGGTTTCCCCATATAAATGCTCAGATGACAAGTATTAAACCAGAAAACGAAAATATCTAGTATTCCATAAGGGAGACTGGTTTGGCTTACCTGCCGTGAGCGTGGAAGTCCAGGTGGATGAACTGGTCCTGGTGTGACAATGCTCTCTTAGCCCTCTGGTGTTTGCTGTGCAAGACGTCTGTATCATAGGACAGGCCTTCGTAATGTCTAATGTATTTGTTTAGGGGTTTCCCATTTTGACCTACAAAATAAAAGGAGGGAGATGGAATTTAGAGACTGTGATTATACTAGACACAGAAGACTTTAGCAGAACAGTAATTTTAACAGGCAAACTGGTGCACCAGAGTGGGAATAAACTTCTAAGACTGCTGGAATTGCACTTTGATCTGCAACATGATGACTTATTGTGTGTGAATTACATGACTTAAGCTCATTTCACACATTCAGTGTGTGCAGCATGCAAGTGTATTAGCATTACAGAAACAACAGGGCACTGAACTTTCAAACTGACAAAGTTTCTGCAGTGTAATACATCTGTGGCTCTCTCTGGGCCATTTTGAACAGATGGGTGACTGGACACATGCCCAAGGGCACCAAATCAGTGAGGGGGGCTCATGCAGGGCCAAAGACAAAATAAAAGTCATTTCCAGTTTACCATGATGAATTTATCTATTAAATAACAGCCATTAATTATTTCCATGAATCACAGACAAACTAGATACACGTGAGTTATGAGTATAAAATGGATTGTTTGGCCATGCATGTCATCCAGCAAAAGTAGTTTATATTGCAGTATTGGATCTTCCCCAATTATTAAAACCATCAATGTGACTTTTACCTAAAATTCAGCTGAAAAGTAATTATGTTTTTGTCAAAATGTACACAAAAACTTCTAAATATATTATGTAAAAAAAAAAAAAAAATTCTAAAATCTAAATTTAACATTTAAAATCAATTTAGTCTACTTAAAACAAAAAAATATGCAGTCTGATCGCTGCAACCTGTAAAAATGGGCATTAGCATTAATATGTTTGGCTTATGCGTGAAGCAGGCCCTAAACTGTCATAAAAAATTATTACTGCAATGTACATAAGAGCAGATATAATTTCCTCTTAAATTGTGGGAAAGTATACAGTATTCATGATTTTCCCTCCCTTCCTTCCTCAGATCCAAAAAGAGACTTCCTGGCACAGTAGCATTTATGCTAAGAATAGCCGACCTTAGCAGGGAGCCTTTACTTCATCATGACACTATAGTATCTGCTTCAGCAACAGTTATACGCATATTATTTAATCTCAGCAACTGCCTGTCAAATCATATAGCCCTAAAATCTAGACCGAATGATGCTATGTGGCTATATTGGAATAGGCAATGTAATCAATCTTATTTAAGAGAAAATTAGATATTATTACTAATAAGACTGTTAAGAGGAAGACATTTGACACTGGTTTTTCCATCAGTCAACTCAACCCACAGAGAAGCAATCTTTCCTGTTTTGAACAAAACTCAGGCATCAAACCAGCTTGAAAAAAAGCGGTTCCTTTTACTCTGGGAAAAGAATTATGCTTGTGGAAGTGGGCCATCAGTGCAAACCAAAAACATTTGGAGACATTCTGAACCGATTTTACTGTACAACAAAAACTGAATGTCACTAGCCAATTTCTGTTGCAATCTAGTGTTTAAAGGGTTTTCTCAGAGCTCTGTAATGAGGCATGTTCTTTCAAGGAGCATTCATTTTTTTCTTCTTAAGTGTTTCTCAACTGCTTTCAGCAGCTTACTGCAGCACAACAAGAATACAGAGACTTCACAAAAATGCTTGAATATTAATTATACCTTAAAACTACAAATCTGCCAGAGTTAAAGGGGTAGTACAACCAATCATGAAATTCTTGGTATTGTGTACAATGCCTTTTGCTGTGCCAAACTCTTATTACCTTCTCAAATCAAACCTACTAAAAAAGGTACTGTAGAAGGAAACATTTTCAGGACACAATTTAAACTTCAGTGGGTTTCAAAAAGGTTCTGTATGACTACAGAAGACTTGAGTCATGGTCACGTTTACCATTGTTTGTTAAATACATTACTTTTAAACAGCAGTCTAGAGTTGTTGGTGAGGGCCAAAGTTTTTGACTAATCTAAAAAATATGTTCTACTGAAGAGAGAGAGAAAAAAAGTTACCATTGATGACCTGAGAAAAATTAATTAACTAAATTATTTTAATCAACTTAAAAGTTTAATTTCTGGGAGCAGCAGCTCTTTAATATTATCAATGTTCTCAAAGTCATATAAACTAGAACAACATGACATTAGTTGTTAGCAGAATTATCCCATTGAAAAAAAAACCCACAGCAAAATATGTCAATATTGCAGAAAAGCAAACCATGTACATTTACAACACAGTCAACAATTGCACTTCTCAATGGCAGAGACAATTTGGAAACTGAGGTAAAAGGAACTGCTGCATGGCAGTCTGCCATCCACCGAACTGTCAATTAGAGAAACTTTAGTGTCTTCTTTAGGCAACACAACAAGACAATAAACCAGCAGGACAGCTTTCACAAACAAACTTGAACTTTTGTTCATTTTCTATAGTTTGAGGTTTGACAGAAGTTCAGAACACCTAACCTGAATGTTGATGCACAGCTTTAATCATAAAACTTTACCCCTAGATGACAACACTTTTTCTTTTTACTCTTAACAGATGCTCAGAACTGGGGATAAAACAATCAGGCCAGAAACAAACTGCACAATTTGCAGACAGTAAGTGGGAGAGAGTTCAAAAAAAGTCTGTGTTGTACTGGTTGGGAGTATCTGTGTTTGTCCACCTGTACAGCAGTGATAAAAATCCTCCTCTCATCTTGCTAGAGAAAGAGAGAGAGAGCGCAGAATCCAGGAGCAGTACTGCCTCAGAGGAGCAGAACGCTCCAACACTCATTCCAATTCCACACACATTAGTTCTCCGCCTCCCCAACTCTCTTCTATCTACCTCACTCAAGGCTAACTCTTTTTTTCCCCCAGTATTGCTCTCTCTTTAGCTCTCTACATTCAATGCACCATCAAATAAAGATCCATTAAACTGCTTGATTGCATGACTTCATGTGAGTGGTTACCTTTATGGTATAGTAGACTGGCACAGTCATCAGTCCTCCTTGAGTGCTAAATATAGTTAAGGTTAGACAGTTCACTTATAAAGAGATAAGGCAGCACAATATATCAGATCAGCATCGATATTGCAATGGGCACATCTGCAATAGTCACATCTCTGCATACGCAATGTAGAGTCACAATTATTGTCGACCAGGAGCCACGATTAAAATAGCATGTGATTTACTGTATTTATCAATGCTTTATTATAGTTTATTATTTTATATTAGTTTCTTGTATTTTATGCATATGTCATTAGTATTTTATGCACTGCCCTACAAAATAAACTCAATCCTTTTCATCTATAAATCGCAAAATGTATTGCAGAAAAATTCAATAATCATAAAGTCTGTTTTTTCCAATATTGTGCAGCCCTAGTTAGATATTCTATGCATGAAAGTGTCTTCCTCACAGTTTTAGGATGCACACATAGCTTAATTTGTAAACTAAAGGATATGCATGTTCAAACTTGGCAGGTTTGTTTCGATTAAAATGAACTGTTGTGTCATTGCTTTGTAGTGCGATTCATTTGGAGATGTGTAAACTCGCTTTGTGGAGCACCAAACAAGTTGACCTCTGAAAAGACAGGTCTCGGAACTCAATGTGACATTGATAGAGACATCTAAATTGACCAAACATTGTGTGATCTCTAAAAAGGAAAGAAGGCCCACAAGGTTGAATTCTGGCACCTAGCCTATTCAACCTTTATATGCTCCCACTTAGGCATGGGACGGTATAAGATTCTGATGGTATGATAACCTTGGATAAAAATATCACGGTTTCACAGTATTGTGATTATTTCTCTAAAATATATTCTTTTTAAATGTCTGGGTAAAAAACAGAACTTTTCCCCACTTTGAACACAATACATTTAATTCTTTTGAAAGATTTATAATATTTTGGAGCAGTAAACATGACAGGCTAAATAATTCCAGTGAACACTTGACTTCTGCTGTCTTCATTAGTTCAAAAACACGGATTTATTTACAAAATAATTTTGTAAAAAATTTTTCTGCTGAAGATGCTGTTGCCCTTAAAAAAAAAAAAAAAAAAAAAAAAAAAAAAAAAAACTTACTCATACCTTAGGAACGGTATTACAAAAAATGTTGGCGATTTTAAAACCTTGACTTTTCCAAACTGCGGTATACCTTGAAGACTGTTATCGGGCCTTGACTACTCCAACTAAGCAAAATAATGAGAAGGAACCAAATCTCCTACCACAGCTATGCTGATGACACTCAGATCTACTTAGCCTTACTGCCTAATGACTTTGGTGACAGCTGAATGTGTTGATGAAATTAACAGTTGGGTGTGCCAAAATGTTCTTCAGTTAAACAAAGAGAAAACTGAAGTCGCTGCATTTGGGAACAGAGATGAGGTTCTCAAGGTGAATGCATACTTTGGTTCTAAGGGTCATACAACAAAGAATAAGGTCAAGAATCTTGCTGTGATTCTGGAGTCAGATCTGAGCTTTAGTAGTCATGTCAAAGCGGTAAGTAAATCAGCATCCTATAATCTCAAAAACAACGCAGGAACAAGATGCTTTGTTTCAAGCCTGGACTTGTTCATGCTTTTACCACCAGCAGGGTGGATTACTGTAATGGACTCATCACTGGCCTCCCCAAAAAGACCAGAACCAGAAAACAGAGCACATCCCACCTGTTGTCAGGTCTTTACACTGGCTCCCAGTTACATTCCGAACAGATTTTAAAGTATTATTATTTGTCTATAAATCACTAAAAGGTATAGGACCTCAACACATTACAGATATGCTCACTGAATACAAACCTGACAGATCACTCACAAGTGTTAAATAAACACCAAGTGTTCAGTCAAAGCAGAGTGCTTTCAGCAACCATGCTCCCCGCTACTGGCAATCAGCTTCCAGAAATGATCAGATGTGCTCCAACATTAGGTACATTCAAATCAAGACTTAAAACACATCTGTTTAGCTGTACCTTTACTGAATGAGCACTGTGCTACTGTATGTCCGACATATTGCATATTGCCTTTATAACGTTTTTAATTTTTATTCTCTGTTGTTTTTATTTTCTTACACTTGTTTCTTTTATTCTTGTTTATGTAAAGCACTTTGAACTACTATTGTGTATGAAACGTGCTACATAAATAAACTTGCTTTACCTTGCCTAAAGCATACCTGTTTTTTCAATCCAGGAAACATTTTTGCTCATTAAAGCTTAATATATGCTTTGGAGTTTGGAATCATGTGTACTTGCAGTAGATTTTCCTTTGAGTGAGAGAGGGAGAAATTCATGGTAACATTTTGAATCGTTTACATATAAGCTGATAAGCTAAGGGTTCCGCTGATAAAATAATTCACATGGAGCCCAGCAATGGTTTGAATCTTCAACTAGTCCTGTACCAAAATCTGTCATAAAACACTTACAAATGAAAATTAAATAGGACTAAATGTATAATTTTCTTGTCACACATGAAACTCGTTATAAGTGTCAGATCATGTTTTTCTTGTTAGTGTACATCATTTACTTTCACAAATGCAATGGTTTTCTTTTTTGTTTCTTTATTAGGACCACTAAAATATCAGCAACAGAAAGCTGCAAACATGCTTTGACTGGAACTGACCTTTAAACAGCTGCATCATTCAGCTTCTGTTGTATTGGACCACATTTCTTATCACAAGCTAATCACCATTTTCAAGTCACGTGTCACAGGCTTATAACTTAATGGTATGGAGTTCCTTCAGAAAAGATGTGAAGTGTAGCATTAGTTTCCGAATAGATTAAGCCCACAAATCCTAAAAGAGACCCTTGAAGTTTTTAAGCTGCTGTCAGCCTATAATGCCTTAAAATGATGGCCATGTAGGAAGCTCAGAAGCTCGCATGTTGAGTGCAAAAGACAATATTGAAAACAACAGTCACTCACATTCCTCTGGCTTATTCCCTGCTTTGTAAGGGTCACCACAGCGGGACAAACCGCTCATTACTTTGGCATATGTTTTACACAGCCAACAGTAAAACCTTCAGTTTTGGAAAACACATACACACACACTCCCATTTAAAGACAGCGGTCAATTTAGTTTATTGAATTGACCTATACTGCATGCCTTTTGACTGTGGTAGAAACCGAAGCACCCGAAGGAAACCCACGCAGACACAGGAAGAAGATGAAAACAACACTATAAATACAAAACAAATTAAAATGTGCAGCCTTTGCCTGATGCCGTAAGAGACATTTATATCCTTATGGATAGACTTTTGGACAACAGTCTCATTTTGGACTTGTTTCTATGGCAACTTGGCACTTTGAGTAATTTGCTCACTTATCTTTAGCCCTGTAACCTAGAACTAGAGTCAGCCACTGAACCATCGCTGAGGAGCATAAAGGTGTAATGACAGGGAAGTGATGTTTCATCAGAAGCAAATGGGACAATTTTTCTCTATGAGCTAATGCAGAGAGGTGAGTCAGTCCACTTCAGATCAGCATTTCCTGCCCTCAGCAGAGCTGAATCTACAGAGGACTGCATAAAAAGGAAGCATATTTTACACTAGTTAAAATAAGTTTAAAATGCTGCCAACTGACTATGAACATGTATTTATTTGCATTGTCTATGTAAATGATAAACTTTATTAAACATGTACACATAGGCATCATCTATATGCTATAAAACTGCAGGTTAACTATGCTTGTATATAATATTTGATTGTAATGCAATAATGTGCCCTTTTTGTAAAGCTGCTTCAAAAATAATTACTGATAGTGCTATACAAAAAAAAACTTGAATTGAGTTCATTAAAATACATAAATACAGTTTTTTCTACAGTAACAAATATTCTGTTTACTATTTAAAGCTGACATTAATGACACTAAAGATTTCCATCATCAAATGTAAAGTGTTTTATCAGGTAAATTCGGATTAGTCTTCTTAATGAAGCCTTTTAGAATGACGTTAAAATGACTACATTATACTATAACCAGTGGTCCTCTACCTTTCTATCACTGCGGACCGGTCAACGGTAGAAAATTTTAAGGCGGAGTGGGGGGTGGGTTCGTAGGTTGTAGGTTGCTAGGCTGCTAGGTGACCATAAACTGTTTTCACAATGTTGTTAAGTTGACTATAACAACTTGACAAAACATTGCTGTAACTCAGATACAAGTTTTATTTATGGAGAAAATTACAAAGCACTGCAGTGTTTGGGTGTTCTGTGTTTGTCTGGGACAATTAGTCTTACTGAAATGTGTATATACCATACAAGCTGAAGCTTGTCACGTGACTTGTGGTGGATTTATTCAACTGTGTGAATCCGGAAGGCGCGAATGCATCACACCGCTTGCGTGCACACCTTCATTGGAAACGACGAACTCATGCAAACTCTAAAAAAGACGCAATATGTAAACAGCCCCTAAAAGGTCACTGTCATTTGCGATCTCCATCAGTTGATCTTCTCGCACAGGTGATTGATTGACAAATGTATTGCAGAACCATTCCTTGATAGTTTGTGGCTCCTTCACTGGGCCTTTTCCCCTTAGCAAAGAAACTTTCCAAAGATGTCTGTTTCTTACTCATTTTGCTGCTTGAGAGTTAAATTTGGGCTCTCGAGTGACCAAGATGTAACCGAGAGAATACGGTAATTTTTCTAAATAAAAAAATCGTTCAGACTCAGATAATAAATAAAACTGAAATAATTAATTATTTCTTGTGCGGCCTGTTACTATTTGATCCACGAACTGGTACCAGTCCACGGCCTGGTGGTTGAGGACCACTGCTATAACAGTTAAGTGAAGAAATCAAAATAGTAAGCTGATTTCTTTACATGTATAGATATAATACAGTTCTGCAACATTTCAAAAGTTTTTCAGAAAATCATCAGCTGAGAGTGATTGCAACTGTGATATGGTTTTGTAAAACAATTTCACAAAAAAAGGAGTTAATGAGTGAGTTACGTACATGCAATATTGTATGAAAATACAGACTTAAGTTCATTAGTTATAGGGCAAGACATAAGTGTTAACATGCGCTGTAGTGTACGCTTACACATGCCCCAGTTGCAAAGACACAACTTCCTCTCTTTGAAAACAAGGCACAGGATATTCCACGGTTACGTCGGAGAAACGACCAAGCATGATACACATAAAGAGCGCATTGCTCTGTGAACATGTGCCTCAAGCCTGGTGTATACTTCTGTGTCAGGTAATCGGCATGACCCACGGCGCATGCCTTGCACGCTGCCGCGCATTTATACTTAAAATAATGTGTGCTGTTTGTGTTGCTCTGCAATAAATATTTCTGAAACACTAGCTGGCAGTAGGTTATGTTCCTCTGTGTAAATTCCTCTGTTTCTTCGCTGGTGCTTTGTTTTTTGTTTTTTTTTGCTTTGTACAAGTAGCTAAAACTTGCTCCTTTTGAGGCGGGAGCCAGCGGACGTCCAACAACTTTAATCATAAGGTAAACACAAAACAACAGCTTCCATCTGGAGCTCCTTCATGGGATTCGACACTTCTAAACACTTGCTCCAACGGGCTCACATGGCTCTCAGCATTGCCAACACTCTCAGCACTGCCATTGTCAGCGCTACAAAGCTGACCAATCAGAGAGCTTACGCTATGCATCGCAACATGTACTTACATTTTTTTTGAGAGGTTTGCGTCGGCGACAGCCACGGCGAGGGGTATGCGACCACACGAAGGCTGTGCCAGAGTATTGTTTTCTATTCGGCTTAATCATTAATCTGGGGTCGCCACAGTGGAATGATCCACCAACTTATCCAGCATATATTTTACGCAGCGGATGCCCTTCCAGCTGCAACCCATCTTTGGGAAACATCCAGACACAATCATTCACACTCATACACTACGGACAATTTAGCCTATAATTCACCTGTAACCCATGTCTTTGGACTTGCGGGGGAAACCGGAGGACTTGCGGGGGAAACCCACACGACCACGGGGAGAACATGCAAACTCCACAAAGAAATAGCAACTGACCCAGCCGGGACTCAAACCGGCAACCTTCTTGCTGTGTAGTGAATGTGCTACCCACTACACCACAATGGCATCGTTTAATCACTACTACATCAGTTTAAATATAAATAAATAAAAAAAAGGCCAAACAATTATGATTTGTGCAGCATTAAAAATGTACAAACATGCCCAAGACAGGCCTGAACAGATGGCATGTATAATTGAAAACGTATAGCATTCAGAGTAAATGAGAAACTCCAAAGAGACATAGAGAGAAGGGCGTGACTGCACAAGAATGAGGGTGGAAAGCAGCTCTTTTGTACAAGCACAAACAATCGCCGTCTCATTTCTGCCTAAATTACCCCACATGTGAGGACAAAAGCACCAGACTCCCACACAAAGTAACCGCAGAACTGTTAAAAGTATTGCACAACATGGATGAGACGAGTGGAGGGCCTGTATAATTGTGATGCTGGAACAGTTAGTTGTTGATAAACAGAGAATGCCAAATGGGAAGTTTCGTTTGTATATGTTTTTATATTTTATATACAAGATACTTGTGACAGCCTGCCATTATGCATCTTTTATTGCAGCTACCTTCACATCTATAATCAGCTGAACTCTTTTTGTTAAAGGGGACTCTTTAATTTAACATCCAGATAAGTTTTTTTTTTTACTTCCAGATAAGTTTTTTTTTTTTACTTCGATAATAGAAACACCATCATCCATCATCAAATTCCATCGAAATATCTTAGATATGTTACGTTTGGTTGTTCGAACACAAAGCTATATTCAAACTTTAGAAGACCACTTTTTTTGATAAAGTTACATCCTCAAAGTCTGAAAGCCTTAATTCTATATTTTGTAAACAAAACAACCAGTTATCTAAAATAATCCTTTTGTGTTCTACTGAAGAAATAAAATCATTTCACTCTAAACCTGTCTGAAGGAGACAGAGTAAGCAACCATTAGTCTGTACACAGTACAGCTGCACGATACCGGCAAAATATAACAATGCAACATTTTTTATTTTGAGATATGATCAATTTCATATTGCTATTTGCAGTGCATTTCTGTATTTGTATGTGCTGTGAGTATTTTCGTGCATGTTTAGTCAAAGATTGATGAATTCATGTTTAATATTTGCATCTCCATAAAATCTAATAAACAATCTATAAACATTTGGGGCTTGTCATTTTTTGTTGTGGTCTTTGCTATTTGCAGTGCATTTCTGTATTTTTGTGTGTTGAGTATATTCACGCATAACAATCTATGAAACAATACAATCAAGAAAAAGATACTATTGAAATAGTGTTTTATCATTTCCCGAGTCTAACAGTATTCAAGTACAGTAACTGAATGATAAAAATAAAATTCAATAAAATTAACTGTAGTTAAGATAATAAACGGTACAATTCCTTATACCTGAATGCTTTAAAAATCCTTATACAGTCATAGGCATCAAAAACACCTGCAAACGATAAATTAGAATACAAACACAACATTGCATATATCCTGCAATGTTATTATTGAGAATGATCACATCGCAATATCGATGCTGAAACGATATATTGTTCAGCCCTAGTACACACACAGCCACCAGTTCTCTTGTGAATTTAAAAAGAAAAAAGAAAAAAGAACAACCAGTTTCCTATGCACCAACAGAAAGGTCACCAAGAGCTCTGATCACCAGTCACAACACAATGCTGAATAAAGCATGAAAAGTTTCCTAGCTAAGACAAGACATTAAAAAATGAACTATTTAGAACATCATAAGCTTTTTTTTAATCACATATTACCATCAAATCTAATTAAAAAATAAAAATAGATCAATTTACTGTAAACCATTTCACTGAAACAGAATGTCACTGAAATCATGCTTAAGTGAATGTAGATAATATAAAAGTTGAAGTTGAACTGGGTGGTACACAGTCAGAAAATTACAGGAAGTGGAAACAGCTTGACTTATGATTTATTATGGTTCAGCATGGTTCACACCAAACTCGTGTGAGGGGCCAGTGACCTTTACACTCACGCTCCTACTCCCTAAAAGATTACAGGCAGGGCTCTGTAGAGACATATGAACACTTACGACAAATGCAAACTCAAACTGACTTTTGAAGAAGTGGAGGACAAGACAACACAGGTTTCTATTAGTTAAAGATTTGATTAGTTAAAAAGAATGACAGACATGAGAAAAAACAGGAAAAGCTTTAAAAACCTCTTTGCTATTTAATTTGCCCTCTGAATCATTATATTAAAACTTGATCTGAACCCATGGGTGAACTATGGTCAGATCGCATGGCAAGATTTTACACAAATTAGCCTTTGTCATGGACGCAATCTGTGGGCAATGCTAGTGGGTTTTCAACAGCATAGTTGCATTGTTTCTTCTCTGGCCAAGATCTGGCACTTAAAGGGACAGTTAACCTACAATTTTAAATGTGCTGTTAATTTACTCATCCTCAGATTCAAGATGTTGGTGACTTTTCTTTGACAATGTTAAATGTATTTCAATGAAAATGTGACAATTCAAAAAATGAAAATCATCATCTTGCCAAAACACTGAGGCAAAACAATGCATGTTCTACTGGTGAATTAAATAATACCCCTTAGCTGCCCTGAGGACCAACTTTTTACCAACTTTTTTTTTGGCCAACTTTTTATTCTTGGATCAAAAGACACTCTCCACTCTCCATTGCTGCCAACATTCTGAAATCAACTTTCACTTTCAAGTAAGTGAGTAAGCCTGGAAAATAATCTTCACAAAGAGTGGGAGCTGGACGACGGTGATAGTGTGGCAAAAGGGACTGGCAATTTGTTTCTGAAATACAATTGAAGATTTATCAAACAGCATTATATTGCTTCCTTTCAATGGTCAGAGTAGTTTACTCCTCCTTTCTAATATAAAACACAAGAATCTGAACACTGCAGTTTTGAAGTGCACAGGGAAAAAAGTCCCGGCAATGAGGGTCAATGTCCAGTCTAGTATAAGCACAATAAGGTGTGACACATGGATGACAGACTTGATCAAAGGGCAGGGAAAGAGAAGTGAAAGTAACTCAACGGTTTAGTAACAGTGCTTACAGTGAAAATCTGAAAATAAACTGATTATACACACACACACATAGCCCAATTAATTGAAACTCGGAACGGCAATCAACTTCTTAAGCAAGAAAGAAATTTGTTGTAGGAGACATATTTGGCCTGCTACAATGTCAACAATTTTATAGCTGACACATTCTTGGTTTATAATTATGGTAAAATATTATTTAAAAACAAAGACAACAACGTAACATTTTAATACAGCCATATGAAACAAATAAAATGACAAAGAAATGTATTTCTCATAAACTGTATAATCACATGAGCGCGGGAGTGATTTGACCACAGGTAATAACAGCTAAGGCGATATTCAGTACTTCATTTCCTGCTGTTTATGCACAGCTTTGAAATCGGCAGTCTGCAAAAACTGCAATGAAACCAAACAAAATGGAGCAAAGCCCTGTTCTGAGCTGGAGCCACTGAAATATGAAGCCGTTTTTGCAATCCACTTTTTTCCTTTAACTTGCGTTAGATGAATGTTATTTTACCTAAGCATCTTACCCAAGTCATGTCACAGCACCCTAAAAGACATTTTAAAACACTTTAAAAAATTCTCCTCAGCTCAGCATCTTGTTCACATTATACTGATCTAAAGTCAATATATGAACAACATTCAAGAAATATCTTACTCTACTCGTCACATGACAGATTTTTATTTTCTCTTTTCCTCAAATATTCACTGGCTGTATTTGAAACAATGAGCTATACTCACTCCAATTACATTCATTACACATTTTAATTGATGATGAAGGGAGCCTCACTGAGACAGTCAAAATGACAATTCATATTTATCATTGATTTGGTCCACAAGACAAAAAGCAAAAGAAACTACATATTATGGCTGCACAATATATCACTTCAGCATCGATATCGCAATGCGTGCATTCGCAATAGACACATAGCAGCATCTGCAATGTTGAGTTGAGATTATAGTTGAGCGTTACATTAGATTTTATTATTGAATTACTATTCCTGAATATTTGACTATACTGTTTGACTCTACGGAAAACTATAAAGCAAGCACTACATATTTCACTTCTGAACACACACACTCCCATGAATGATTTCCTTCCATTTTAAAGCTACAAGTCATCTGCTGAAATTGTATTCATATCGCAATATATATCGCAGAAAAATAAATCGCATGTCCAATTTTTCCAATATTATGCAGCCTACTATAAGAGCTAAAGAAATACAAGAGTGTAGTGCTAAATATATATGCCAAAGGTCCTCCTTTAGCAGCTAAAACAGAATAAAACAAGGCTGTTATTTTAAATATAGAATTTTATATCTTAAACACACATTTAATCTAGAGAATTATGCCCTGAAATAATTTGTATCAGCAGTGGAAAAGTGGTTTTGCATGAGGCAGCGCTGTCATATATCATTTATTGAGTAAAACCAGAAAATGAAACGCACTGATCTTATAGTTTGTAATGCCTCTTAAAATCACTTTAGCAATTAAACCTTTTAAACAACTATTATGAGCATCATCAGAGCTGACTGTGGAGGTTTGGGAACTAAAAAAGGTAGGCAGAGAAAGACACCCTGCAGCCTGAGAGGAAAAGATATTTAAAAAACAATGTTATCATTTCTAGTGGGTGTGACTCTCTGGCTGGTTATCTATGTACTAACACATTCACAAACATATGATCTACTTTCTGTGAAAATATGAGGTGAGTAAAAAAAAGAAGAGGTGATGTTCACATCACAACGATGCAGTAGGCATCTGTGAGCTTATGCAAGTTTGCTCCTTTTCATCCAGAACAGATGACAGCACACATCTCATTACTGCTTTCATTCATATTCATATTTGAAATCAGTGTAAAGGCAGTTCTGTAGTAATGTCAAAAAATAAAGCAAAATCATATTGCTCATAACATTGGACTGACAGAAGAGGTTATCAGTCAACACTGCTTTCAGTTATTTATTATTCATATCTAGCCTTTGGTAAAAATAGCACAAATGTTAAATACCAAATGTGAAAACGCACAGCCTTTTTCAAAGGGGGAAATTTGCTTGATTTGTAAAAGTTTAAACAAAGCCAATTTAAATCTGCAAAAAAGATATTAGGTAATTAAACATGTATGCAATTACCTAAACATAATCAGGAAAAAAATGAATTGTAAACAAACCCTCAGCTCTGGCAGACTCAGTTCATATTTTTCTTCAATTCTATACTCCATTCAAAAGCTTATCCTGTTATTACATGAAAAGGTATTGTCGTTTACCACTGGCAGGAAACTGGTTTCCTCTGTGAAGCTGCTGTAATAAAAAGTCACAACAACTTTTTCATTATTATTATTTGTTTTTATTTTGAAACACCCTAAAGAACATCTCTCATTATTATTAACATATTATAATCGAAGCCTTTGTTTCTGGACATGAAATATTAATGAGTCAAATTGCAACTGCTAACATTTATAATTTGCCTGTAATCTAAATATGCTAAAAGCGCTACATAAACAAATTCACTCTAAAGATAGAAAAGAGAGAACGAGAACAACATGATGCTGAAGACAGCAAAACAATAGTCGCTGTATGATCCCAAATTTTGCTAAAAAATATAATGCTTGTCACAAGCACATTAACAATAATAAGCCACTTCAACAGTGGACAGTGTATACTATATTTGTTACTTTTAGTTTTCATTCAGTGTATTTAAAAAAGCTGATTAAATAGAGCTTACAGATGTTGATGTTACAGGGAAATAACAACATGTTTGAGTTGATATTCTAGCCAAAAAAGGACGTCAACAAAACGTTTTACAGTTGTTTTCACAGGTGGCTAATAATAGCAACAGAGAACAACATCAAAGTAAATACAAAACGTTTCAGCAAAATTATGTGGCTTGTACTTATCACTCATTCTACACTATTAAAATATGTGTAATTTAGCAGTTTTCCACATATTGTGATTAATGTTTTAATTTTTCCCTGCTTATTTATTCTCTTAATTGCATTGTGAGAACTTGATCTTTCTACTAACAACTTTATATCTTTATATCTATATACTTTTATTAACAATTTTAATAGTTTAAAGTGATATATTGTCTGGGTTGGTGTTGCATATTTCAGTACAAAAACCTTGTAATAAACTTATATTTTACAGAGTTGCAATAAAAGACATTTTGTTTTCAACATCAGAAGTCGACAGAGCAGGGATCAAGGTCTTAACAGATATTTTTTTATTGTAGATTACTCGCGAGATGCTTTACTGCACATTAATTCTTCTGCACAAGTTAATTTTTTTTGCATTTAAGGTGAAAACTACAAATTCGCAGCAAACACATCACACATTTATGCTGTGTAGCACTGACTTTTTATTTAATCTGCTACTTGCATGCAATCTTTTCTAAATTCACATTATATATGGTTTTATTTTTAAACCTTAACAGCTAAGAGCAAAGAAACTGCAAACACCGAGTTCTTTCTTTTCCCAAAATTACTTATAAATTGCAATTGTGATGGGAAAACTTCCACACTCCAGACATCTTGTCAAACTTTTCAAAAGCATACATCTACTGTGCAAGGTGTCAAGGCATGTAGAAGGCACCAATCAAAACTCCCAGCATGTAGCATATATCTGAAGTGGGTCGATCAAATCCTTAATTAATCTGCTTTATAATAAAATAATTATCAGCCAGATAAAATAACACTGATGGGGTTTATGCATGTTTGATTGCGATTAGCCGTTGAAGGTTCTACGGTGTGCCATTATTCTCAATACTTCCAGGAAGGTCCTGCCTATATTACAGCCTCATATTACTATATGCCAATGGATTTCAATAATTTTCTAACAGGCAAAAGAAAGCCAACTCAACAGAAGCAAATAAACATTACTCGATCAAAATTACATGCAGACGAAAAAGAAAAATCGCACTGACAAATTCACTGCACCAAAATTGTTTTAAAGCTTAAAAGAGAAATAAAAAACAAAGTCACAATTTTGCTATTAAAAGAAACTTGCTCTCACAGCACAGTTACATAAAAAACAGTCCATAGTCACGCAATTAACTATTACATATTTCAGCTTAAGCCGATGTAAGAAAACCAGAATTCTTATAGAGATTTGAGATCGAGGCTGAGAATGTGAGACAGAGACATGCAATTAGTGACAACAAGAGGGAAAAATGGTAGCAGTGTGTATTTTGCCTTGGGCAACAACAGCTAGATGAACACCAAATACATAAGAAACCATCGATACCCATAGCAACAAACACAGCCAGGCCAAAACACTTCATAAAATAAAGCTGTTCTGTCTAGAAAACTGATTAACGTTGGTATGCATAGAATTCAATTCTGTTGGAATGAAGTGATTATAAAATACAGTAAGTAACACTTTAGGAAATACACATTCCTTATTAACAAATACTTATAAAGCATTACTTATTGCACTGCATTACTAATCATAATTAAAAATACACCTAGCACAAATTCCTGATTATCAGCGAAATGTAATGGTGAGTTTATTTAGAGGAAACTCTAAAAAAGTTAATATATATGTTTCTATAATGAGCAACTCCAGGGTTATGGATATGACATTTTGCAGTAAATTTTTTTTTTTTACATAAATACACAGAAAAAGCTTATGTAACATCATATTAAAACATTGTTTATATTTTCCAAAACAATTAACCACAGAAAGGGTCAGAAAAATATCAATTTGTAAACATTTTTGTATATTAAATGAGTAAAATAAACAGGTGTTATGGATGTGACCATAGTATTGCAGCTTACAACATACTTTGTACAATTTATATGACTTAAACTGCACAATTTTACACAAACGGATATATACAAACACTACTGAAAACGTCATCACTTCCTGTCTGACAGCAAGGGCACACTACGGTTCAACATAAATCTGAATTTACGGGAAGCGTGAAGCAAATTACGTTGGAAATAATTTCTTTAAGTGACTGCAACTGCTGTGTTGTCTGACGACAGCAACACACAGCCAAGGCTACACAAGTACCTAAAGGGGGCTTACAATAGACTTCTATTGTTGGTAAACAATGTTATTATAATTAGTACAGACCAAACCGAAACTCTACCAGTAAACAACACTTCATAGAAAGTAAATGTTATTAGACAGTACTTCTGTGTTAACTTTTGATACATCTTTGATCAGCAAATCTGTATTTGCATCAAAATTGCATCTGTATAAGACGAGTGAACTAGTCAAGTAAAACACCCCCGTCTCTTGCGTGTAAGTGATTCCAGGAAAGGCGTGTAACGTTAGTCTTTCATTTCGTCCTCGTGTATTTTCAGACATTAACTCACAAACATTACGCACTCGACATTGCACCTCAAAAATGCCACTTAAGGCATGCTAACACACCAGAAAGGTACAGACTGAATTCATTTCTCATCGGTCTCCACTCCAGTTAAGTTAGCTAGCCAGGCTGCCTTTGACAGTTAACGTTAGCTTCAACATATTGTCATTCTTCTGAAACGTCCCACTCAAAGACAGTACGAAAATACTTCACCACGCTACCTACTACAAATGATCTTACACGAATAAACCACATATTCCACGTGTTTTACAATAAAAGTTGTTTATTTTTAGTGTTTGGTTTCACTTCCGCACTCTCTGTTCACCCCTCCCGTACTAGCTTCAGCTAAAACACAATCCGATTAACCGTCACTTTTTCCAGAAACTAAAGCAAAACCCACTTACCGTTGGAGTCGCTAAAGCAGTATAACAATATCAGGAGTTTGAACAAAACCATATCGAGTAAATTCATCGCTCGTACATTGACACCGAGGCTGGTTTGGTTGTTAGTTTAGAGGGTCTTAAAGGCGCAGTCGCCCTTGATGAGTGTTTGTGTATGTGTGTGCGCGCGAATGACGGCTGCTGCGGCTCCGCGCTTGTCTCTAACGGCCTGACGTCATGCGCAGGCAGAGAGGGAAACCACGCCCACTGACTCTCACAACAGCCAGAAAGACAACGACATTGTGTTGGGACTTCTGTTGAACTCGGTGAAATAAATTATATTAGAGAAGAAAATTACTGCCGTTTAAAACTGAAATTATCATTGGGTGTGGATGTCGGAGTTCTTTTCTCCTGCAAAATACGTATACGTGTCTGTATAGTTCTAGTATAAAAACTTAATCATAAATGAACAAATAAATGAATGAATGAATGAATGAATGAATGAATGAATGAATGAATGAACGATATAATTAAATAATAAATAAATGAATTCTGTCACGCATAAAGGTGGTATTTCCCCTGTGCATTAATTGTGAAAATCAAGGTTCACTTTGCAGTTTGTTTCACCCAACCTCAGCTAAATGCAATACACTTCTGTTGTTACAGTAAAAAGGAAACTTAATTTAATGAACCAAACTCCTAATCCTGACAGAAAAACATATTTTTTTAATTAAAAACGATTTACACTTTTATAAACTACAATTACGAAAATTGTCCGTGGTTTTATTATAGTAAACGGCTCATAATAACCATTTGTTTAAACACAGCTATACTACAAACACTATAGTTAGTGTAGCAAAATCATTATTAATTTGTGGTCACAATGATTTTACTACAAATAAAACCTCCATGGTTATTGTAGTTAAATCAGAGTAACCACACATTAACCATGTGTTTGCACGGTTTCATAGAAAAACCAAAACCAAAAAAAAAGGTTTTGTCAGATTTACCTCACCTCTGGGATCTAATAACCCCAAAGAACACAAACATTCATTCATTCATTTTCTTTTCGGCTTAGTCCCTTTATTAATCCGGGGTCGCCACAGCGGATTGAACCGCCAACTTATCCAGCATTTGTTTTACGCAGCGGATGCCCTTTGTTTTACGCAGCGGATGCCCACAACCCATCTCTGGGAAACACATCCATACATTCACACACATACACTATGGACAATTTAGCTTACCCAATTCACCTGTACCTGTCTTTGGACTGTGGGGGAAACCGGAGCACCCGGAGGAAACCCACGCAACCACGGGGAGAACATGCAAACTCCACACAGAAATGCCAACTGGCCCAGCCGGGGATCGAACCAGCGACCTTCTTGCTGTGAGGCGAATGTGCTAACCACTCGGCCACCGTGGCGCCCAGAACACAAACATAAAGATACAAATCAACTAACTAGGTCAATGCTGCCACCGTGCGGTGGATATAAGAGTTACTAAATGGCTTATTGTGGTTTATTATGGAATACACTGCGTGATGTCACGTCAATATCCATGAAAATTCACCGTCTTTCACACGTGACCACCATATGTGAGGAGAAACTGCAAATCCTGGAAAGATTACATTAATCCATCGCGTGCATACTTTGTGTGAGAGTAATCTGGAAAAATTTAATCTACAAGTTCATTATAATGTTACGTTTTTTAACATAATATACAAAATAAGGAATACGAACAATGTAGTGCCTAGGACTAAAACAATAAAACAAATCAAAGATAAAAAGCTACCACTTTGCTTATAGAAAGTAATTCTTTAAAGTTGACCAATATTTCAAAGGTTGCATACAGGTTTAAATGAGTTTTTTTTCCTTACAGTCATGCATGGTCTTTTAATATGCAACGCCAAACGAAATGCAAGACAAAGTGACAAATGACAACCTCAGTTCACATTTGTCCTCTCAGAATTTTTATTATAATATTGTAAAAGTAAATAAACAAAAAACGTACGTTTGAAACTATATCACATTGAGGGAAGGATGGCACGAGTCTCGTGTTTATGCGAACTATCCCTTTAAGTTGCTAGTAAAAATGACATACAGTCGGTGGTTGTGAATAGTCGGGCTCTGTAAATAAGTGTCCATGAAGGGATGACGTCAGAGGTGGAGATGTCATGGCGTCGTCGGAGCTGAGACTGGAGCTTGCCATCTAGTTAAAGGTTGTCGTCGATGCGTTCAGCGAAATGGAGAAAAATGCAAACCCTCATCGAGACGCAGGAGGAAGTGTCCTGTGCACCGCTATTCCCCCGGAGCCCGCAGATATCAAAACAGCCGGCGGAATGAAAGATGTCTGCGAGAAGAGAGAGACTTTGAGTACTTGTGCAAGTGCTAGCGGTGCTAATGCTACACCCTGCACACAGGCATCTGATGCTGCTGAGACGGTGAGCAAAACAACACAGCCGGGTATTTTACCGGAGACACTGTTGCCCGATGCGGCCGATCAGCTGAGCAACGGAATGGGATACGAGTCGCCGGTGACCGCTGCTGGGAATAAGGAGGGTGGCACCTCAAAGTTAGTAAACAACCTCACGGTAGAGCAACCCGACATCAATAATGTGCAAGCGGATGGTTTAGACGCAGAAGCGACGAAGGTGTCCAAGCCTACTTATTTATGTCCGGACAAAGCAAAATCTGCGAGCCCCAATACAAACGATCACACCATTTCCGAGGGTCCTCCAAGTGGGAGTGAGCCCAGCATCGCGGGAGAGTCCCGCAGCTTTGATTCACTCGAGTCCTTCTCCAACCTGAACTCCTGCCCGAGTTCAGACCTCAACAGTGAAGGGCTGGAGGAGAAGGGACTGGCTTTGGCCGTACAGAGTGAATACGGGGCTGAGGGGACGAAAATCCCCTGTCCCAAAGACAGGGTTACCGGTCAGTCGTTGTATCACATCAAGTGGATAAAGTGGAAGGAGGAGAACACGCCTATCATCACACAGAACGAGAACGGGCCGTGCCCGCTGCTGGCTATCATGAATGTCCTGCTATTGTCATGGAAGGTAAATATGATGAGAGGCTTCTTGTTTGTCATGTCATACTATCGCTCATCAGCTGCTGTTTGTTTTGCTCAGTGCTTTGAATTTTTTAATTGTCAAGTGTATGTATGTCTATTAAGTAGCCTTTAAGTTACAAGGCATCCGTCCCTTTGTTATTAAATGAATGCTTATAGGTTGTCCTCTCATCTTTGTCTTTGACTGTTTTAAAGAAGTCCACGCTGCAGCTATACAGAGAACTTACTGTTGGATTCACTTTCAAGATTTTATTTTTGTATAGCTGATGATCAATAAGATATATACGGCTAATGTATGAACAGCTTTCAATGAAACTTCTAAAAATGAGACCTTTCTTGGCTTTCTAGTCTGTCTATGAAAGCTTGTAGACTGATTTTTGTTTAAAGGACTCGGTACGTTTTTACCAGGAAAATCAACAGGATGTGACATTTACACCCGCTCCCGAGAGTCTCTCTTCCATTCTGATACATGAACATATGGTCAGAAAAAAATCTCAAAAGAACCATTCTGCACTATAATGTCAGTGTTAAGATAGGGGACTTATCTGAACTACAGTCTCATGTAGTCTATAGTCTCAAATACTTCATAAACTATCACAAGGGTAAATTTAATGGCGTAATCCCTTGACATGAAGCCAGCGCTGGTGCATGCAAACATATTCACATCACTATGATCACATGCTTTCTGAACTGCTGCTTTCTCACCACTGCCATTTTTGTAGTGTTTGTTTTGTTCTTGAGAAAAAAAGCACACAACACAACTCATTCCTCTGAGCATTTTTAGTACCATTGAGTGAACAGGGGAACTGAGAAGCAAGCACAAGCAATAAGTTGTTGGCTGCAGTTCAATTAATGACCAGTGGTGTCACAACAATAGACAACAAAACTACTGCGCATGCTTATTATAAACAAGATGATATTGACTATTGTAGTGGACACTAATAATTATCTTGCTGTCGTATGAATGAGCCTTTATTCTTCTGCAGTTCGATCCCATGTTGACGTCTCATGACCCAATCTGTCTTGCAGTTGGCAAAGTTAATAACAATATTAGTTATAATACACTTCCTTTATGCAGGAATGGTATGGGAGAGTAAGCATGTGATTTTTCCCCAGAGAGTCTAACAGAGAATGGGCACAAGTAAAATGTCTAAACAAGTGCTTGAGTGATGAAATAATCTGCAATACAGCCAGCGCATCTAGCTGTCAGAAATCGAATTCATCCAGGCCATTAAGGGACAGTATAAAGTATATTAAAAACACTTTAGGAGGACAGAAAGGAGCTAGATAAATGTAAACTTCACTGTTAATTATAATTATTTAGTTAATTTTAAAAAATTCACAGTGTTAACCCTTGTCCACTGTTCACATTTACTACCTTTTTGTTATGTTCGGAATATAAAAACATCCGCTGAATTAAACTGTTGTAAAGATGCATCAGATAAATATTTTTTTCTAAATTTTTATTTGCAAAAATGTGTTAAACAACCTCCGTCCTGATCGAAACTACTAAATTGTTTGGAAAATTACATGGGTTCTCTCTTTAATTGCCAACTTTATAATTGATGGCACTGGTTTGGTGGAAAAAAACCCCCACAAAAATGACATATTTTCAATATAAAAAGTAATTGGAAATGTGAATGATTAGTAACAACATTGGCTTTAATGCAGTGTAAGATTTAAAAAAAAAATGTTCTCCCTAATTTACTGTTGGAGGCTGTTTTTGCCCCATTGACTTCCATTATAACCACATTTGATGGTGCATAAATACAGTCTTATTTACTCCATGTAGTTCTGAGAGCTGAGATGCATATTTAAAAAATCCTCAGAAACATCAAGGTAAGTGTGTAAAGGTCACTCACATACTCCCAGACAGAGACTTTAATTTGCTGTTATAATCCATATAAAATCCAGAAACCAAGCTTTTTTTGCACAGGCCTATTTAAAGGGTAAATGGTGGCAACTGATGATCAACTGGCATGAATATACGGTGTCATGGCATTGTAATAAAAAAAATGTGGTTATAATGGAAGTCAATGAGGTAAAAACGGCCACCAACAGTAAATTAGGGAGGAAAAAAAGGATAAAATTAATTGCAAACAATGCATCAATGTCCAAGACTGTGTTAGATAAAAGGTTTTAAAAAATCCAGTACACAATTACTTTTTATATTGAAAATACATAATTTTGTGTGTCATTTTTACCATATCAGTGACAATTTTCTAAACAATTTAGCAGTTTTGATCAGGATTGAGGTTGATTAACAGATTTATGCAAAAAATGTTAAAAAAAAATATATATATTTATCTGATGCATCTTTACAGCAGTTGAATTAGGTGCATGTTTTCGTCCATACCATAAAAAAAGGGTAGTAAATTTGCCCAGATTGTTGGTTGTTTTTTTGTTTTAATTCAAAGCATTTTCTGAAAAAAATGTGCCAAAAGAAGACTTGTCTCCAAAAATAATTCCGCTTGCAGAAACAATTATGGCCAAACGTGATTTCATTAATGCAAATCTGTAGCCAGTAAAATTTGCAAATAAAAAGAAATTTGCAGAGATGAAATGTGTGTGTGTTTTTATTATTAATATATATTTTTAATGAAATGCATGTTTTTTTCTATTATGAAAAAAGTGTTTTAAAATTATGTTTTGTGCAAACTAGTGATAATTTTGTGATTTTTAAAAAATATATATATTTATTTATTTATTTTTTAATCTTCGGATTATTTAAATAAGATCCACTGTTGTGAATTTGTAGACGCATAACAGTATTTTTGTTTGGTCCTAAACAGTCATTTTACAGACACCAATAACTTCTGGCTTTCAGCCCTGGACTCATTTGCATTATAAAGATGACATTTAATTATTGGCTATGACAGTGAGTTGGCAGGCACATGAGGCGCTATTTCAGTGCTCGGTCTTTCATCTTGAAAAAAAAGAGGCACTATGTTTTTCATCTGTGACTGCTTTAAAAGCCACTGGCATCTTCTGGAGATGATAGCCACATTCATGCTGTTTTTAAGATGTTTTTTATTATTATTATTCCTTCTCTACTCGTAGTGCGTTTATGCTGATACAGCAGCTCATATAAATAGCCTTGTGCATGTGTGTTATATAACATTATTTCCCAAGGTAAAGAAGTCTTGTATATGGCCGTGTGCAGTTTGTCATTTTAAGCTGGTTTTAAAATAATGTCTCTCTGATTCTGGCGCAGGTCAAGCTACCACCAATGATGGAGATGATAACGGCAGAGCAGCTGATGGAATATCTGGGTGAGCGTTTCATTTGCATCACAAATGTGGCTTTTCTTGACATGGTTTTGTTGATGTGACAGAATCTGTGCACTTGAGGGATCTGTAGAAGTTGGTAGATGCTTCAAGTCATATTTAATTTGAAGAGCTAATAAAGAAAAGTTGTCCACATGTATATATGGGCTAACTGACAGCGCAATTATGGGAAAGTTACGCTTGAGTGTTTCTGGCTACTTCTGCCTGCAGCTTCATGTCACTAATTGCTAGTTCGTTCCCAAAAATAAAATGTAAATTTATCCACATAGGACACCAAATTACAGTAAGAACTATGCAAAAGCCAGTCATGTCATCATAATTATAGGATTGTGTAGTGTAATTTCAGCATATACTTTCTGCTTAGGCATATGCTTCAACATGAAAATCTGAGCTTTCCTATGACTTCAAGAGGTCATTCAGTAAGGACTGGTTTAAATTTGAGATTAAGATGTATTTTTGGCAGTCTGATCTCAAGTGGACAATGCTAATTAGAGGTGTAAATGGTGTATGAATCATTTTGATCTTGTCTGCTGTTAACCACCTCCAGAGGTTGTCAAAAACAGATTTGACCATATTGCTTTCGTAGAGTAGACACTCCTGTGGTGAGATGAATTCAGACAGCCACAAAATACCCCTTAATATCTGCCTACTTGACTTGTCTGAATCTTAAATGGCATGGGATGTGCTAACCAGACAGATTTTAAACTTTGTATGACAACAAGTGAAAAAAAAATGTAATCTAATCAGTCCTTATTCTAAACGCTGAGACACGTCAAACCGACAGTGAGCGTCTGGTAAGCTGTTGGGCTCACATCGAAGGGAGTTTGCCTGATTCAGCTTTTAGAATTGGTGTCAGCCGTCGATAAACGAGAGCACTCTGATTTGCTGTTCAGCAATGAATCAGAACATGAGATCAAAAACTGAAGTGACAACCTGTCATTTTGCTTAAATGTTTGAAAACTATATGCTTTATCAAATTATTTTCACAAGGGAGTCCTTCTGTGATGAGCGAGAAGTACTGTGAAAATGGAACGTAAAGCGGCTTTTGTTTACGGTTTGTATGTGTGCAGCACTAATACCGGATATGGCCACCCTTGGGTGTGGAAAGACACATTTTGTTTCACAAGCACAGAACATACACTCTCATCTCTGTCTGCTGTTGTCTACTTGGTATGTATATGTGACGGGATCACATGTAAGGCGAAAAAACAGTTGTTTGACGTTGGGTTGTGTGTACTGGGTTTAAGACAAACCCACAGCGTTCTGTGTAGTTTGGGGGTTGCCAGATAAAAAAACCTTCATTTGTAAATTGCATGCATGCTGTTAGCTTGAAAGGCCAGAAGAAGCTTATGACTACACCCACCCATAGACCCTTCCCTTAGAGAAATGTTGAAAGTGGTCAAAAGTGGACAAAAGAGACATTAAAATATTTCCCTCATCTGAGCATCCAAAACACTTTCTAAAAGCATAGTTCACTCCATCATCATTCACTTACCCTTGACTTGTTTAAAACTAAATTGAGTTTTTATTTTAGTCACACTTTATTTTGATTGTCCGTTAGTTGAATTTAAGTTACATTGCAACTATTTCTTATTAGATTATAAGCAGACTGTTAGATTGGGGTTGGGGTTAGGGGTAGGGTTAAGGTAAGTTGACATGTACTTGCAAAGTTTCTTATAGTCAGTTAAATGTCTGTTGAATGTCAGTGTCAACAGATATTAAGTAGACAGTCTACTAATAATGGACAGTCTACTCAAATGGAGCGTCGAAATAAAGTGTTACCTTTTTTTTTCTTTCTGTTGAACACAATAGAATATATAATGAATGTTGGAAACCCACAACCATTGATATCCCCACTATGGAATTCAATGGTTACATGTTTCCAACATTCTTCACTATATCTTCTATTGTGTTCAACAGAACAAAAAACAAAACTCAAACTAGTTTGTAACAAGTCAGGGATGAGCAAATCATGACAGAAATGTCATTTTTAGGGAGAACTATTAATTTAATACCTGTTGTACGAGGCCTAAATCAACTCACACTGTGTTGTGAGTTCAATAAACAGCCTGGTAAACATTGGAGAAGCAGAAAATGTGATATGCCTTTAGGTGCTGATGGACAGCACCAGATCAGGGAAATACCCAGGGGCTTGTCCTCTTGTAACGTCACACAATCCAGATTCCTATTTCCAACGTGGCATGTTGACCTGGAACACAGAAGTGTTGCATTACTGCAGTGAAACACTTGCCTGTCACCTCACTTTCTCACACTGCATTAAACACAGTTTACTTTTTTAAACCTGTCTGTCTGTAGTACTAAATATCACTGATGGAATTCGTTTAAAAAGTACTGTACTTCATACAAAGAAAGTATGCCAGTTAGATGATTATAAAACAAAACTTGTGACTGAAATTGTTTGATTAGATCTGAATGTTGTGAAACTTTATGATGATGTTTAACTGTAAGCAGTTTTTTTATTTTGACTCGCACACTTCAGTAACGCCAAGTATGAGATGAATATAGATATCAGCTGTGGAGGTGTTGTTCAGAGGTCCAGTGGTTTCTTTTAACACTCAATGAAGACCTTTAAAGTCCCATTTAGTCATTTAGCAGATGCTTTTATCTAAAGTGGAACATCATTCACAACAGTGCATCAAATGTGTAATCTTTGCTGCATTCATATTCAGGAATCTTTCTAGAAAGTATATAGACTTTGTGATCTTTGCAAGCTTGTGCCTTGTTTGCCCCCTCATAAAGTGCAGTGGTTGTGACCGCAGAGGATGTGGTATCGAGATATCATTCCTTACATGGGTGTGGTCACTATGGTGAATATCCTTTAGGTTTAAAACTTGACCAACTTTTGCATGCAAGGCATTCATTTACTTCGAATAAGGGTATTTATCATTCTGGTGTTTTTGTATGGCAGATGGTGTAGCTAAATTTATTATATTAATATAATGTTAA
>CAIGQQ010031706.1:462733-504776 GCA_903798035.1 Danio albolineatus
ATATATATATATTATAATTATTATTATTTTTTCATTTAACTTTAAGTTAAATGGAGAACTGAATAGTTAACTAAACATTTACGATTATAGGATTGTAGTACATCACTATGACTTTGACAGATTTACTGTGTATGAAACGATTACATCCCAGCTCATGAATGAACATGCAGTAAGTTGGGAGAACATGATGTGCAATAAGAAAAAAGTGACAAGGGTACAACAGCCTCAGGTAGGAAACATAACCCACCATAGATAAAAAAAAGTGTGTGAGGTCCGCTTAGAAAACTTGATTACATTAAAGATGCTTGAGGCCAAACACACCCCATTCCCAGCTGTTTGTCTAGAGAGCACTCTGAAGCACTGCTCATAATGCTGAGCTGTTCATAAAGACACCCACCAATGTGATTTAAAGCCCGTCTGACATATAGGACGCAGAAATCCCCTAGACACAAACTTGTGTCAGATGGAGAGTGTGCCAGCTGGGCACTTTTTACATTTGCTTGTTGATCATTTGAGCTTCTGTATGTTTCATTTTAGGTATTTCCATCACGGCTCAGAGCTGTGTCTATTCAGAAAGCACTCACTCACTTATGCTCTATGAGACCATCCATGGTTAGCTACACGGGCATCTGGAAATTGCTTTTCTCTTCACTTGGTGCAGTAAGCTGTTTAACTCCATTAGACAGCATCTATCTCACTCTGCCTCTCTGCTGTACTTTACAGCTTTGTTAGTGTTTCATTTCAAGGCAAAGTCAGTGGCCCATGAACAAACCCTGACAACTGCACAGTCTCATCTGATTTGATCAAGGTTAATTTCAGTTACCGTTCATTTATGGTGAAAAACACTGTAGCGTGTATGTGTGCTCATATCTCAAGCAATTCTTTTACACTGATTGTTTGAGAATGATGCAAAACAAAAATGATACGTAAATGTAAATTGTCATATTACATTTGTGGAACACATAACACGTCTTTTTTTTTTTTTTCCTAAATTGGACCAGTCACTTTATTGCAGTTACTATGAAACAAGATAGGATACATTTACATGACAACGAAAAGCTTTTCCCTTTAAAAAAAAATATTCACCTTTACACAACAACACATCTGAAAATACATGCTGCATTAAATATTCCAGGCTAGTATTTGGCGCTGTCACCTTCTAAGCAAACGAGAAAAGTCACAATGTGCAGATGGTGGCTTTTGTGTATGAAGCGTTAGCAGTTACTTGAGCAACAACACTACTGTGTACTTCACCATTGTTGTGTTTGTTTGCACTTGCCTTTAATCTACATCTCCCTAAACATGTACCATGCATGCGTATGACATCATCATTTTTGAAAGACTCTCAATTTTGTGTTTCCAGGGACACAACAAAATTTTCCATTTTAAAACCAGTTTCCAGTCACAAAAACTCTGTTGTCATGTAAATGAACAGGCAAAACTTTCCAGGTTTTGGCTGAAGACATGGTTGTGTAATGAAAAGCATGTGTCATACAGTTTCTGATGGCTTACTAAAGTGTCATCTTCAGGATATCTGAAGACTGATGAATAAGAACATTGTTCATTAATTCGTAATAGTAAATGGTTGCATTTTTATTTAATGATTTGGAGTGTTCTCAACACAAAAGGATTACCTTTCAGTGGTTACCCACACAACCTTATAGTTTCAGAAAACTATGGTAAACTACAGTTTTGGTAAAAAAAAAAATTAAGAGACTATTATATTATACTATATTATTAGTTATATTATTGTTGGTTTAGTGGATTGGCCATTAATGAGTACATGCTTTAAATAAAATCTTCTATGTCATTTTCTGACAGATCTAAAATAATATATTCTTTGAAATTTTGGAGACATGTTACCAGTAGTTTCTAAAATAAAACACCTAAATGAACCTTTAATAACTTTGAAGCTGTATTATGAGACCGTTTAGGCTAGGAAGTTCTGCATCAAACTTTATTTATTAGCACAGTGTTACGTGCTGTTATTTGTATCTGAAATTTTCCACCAATGTTTGAGTGAAAATAGGTTTTACAATTATTTTTTTTTCTTAGTTTGAATGAAAACGTGCTGCCGATACATTTCTCTTTAGCCACATACACATTGCAGAGTTTCTAAAGTAGCAACCGCATTTCCTTACATGATTATTTTGTGTGCATAATGATAATGATGCGCTCCCAAAATTGGGATGATTATCATGGGATCATAGCAAGTGGTGCCATATCCATTCATTGTGAACAATGCTCATTAAGCATCTTCGAGCTTTAAGGCACATTATATATATTTTTTCCTTTAGAGGGTGTGTATTCACAACAAACAAAAAAGCATAGTTTGAGGATGCCATGACTGAGTGTTTAATCATGGGAGTTGCCATCTTCATTACAAACTACAGCAGAAATCATGTTGAAGGATGAGCTAAATTGTTCAAAACTTATTATCATAGTCATATGAATCAGAGTAAGGCTGAAAATCGTTAAAGTGAAAGCAATTGCTGATGAGAAATGAGTGCAAGTAGACAGGTGCAGATTCTTATATTTTGATGGTTTTTTTTTTTTTAAATAAAGAGTTTGAGTTTAAGTTTAATGTTGGGTCAAGATGTAAAATTATTTATAAAATGGTTGTCACCACTTGAATTTTTCAGCAGTTGACGTAAGCAGTTATTGAACTCTGTGTACAGGACAGGATTAAGCCATAAAAGCTCAACAGACAACTAGATTTCACTGCATTGTGAAATCATAATAAATGATTGAAAATAAATCATACAACTTTGAAGCAACGGTTTCAAACAATGACAGAATGTTAATTTTTGGCTTAACTATTCCCTCACAGCTTGATATAATTAAGTGATAAGAGCAGAAAATAAATGTGCCTCTTTTTTATTTTTATAATGAGCTCTAATTAGAAGAGGTTGACTGAGAAAGAGTTCAACTGGTAAAGAACTGCGAGATGAAGAGGCGGCGGTTGGAACCGAGTTTTTTTTTTTTTTTTTTTTTGCTGAGCAGAAATAAGTGAAAGTGGCCCAAACAAACCTGCCTGTGCCGGGCCGCATTCTTGGCACTGATCAGAGGAAGCGGGAGTCTGAAAGAGTGGGCTGAAAATAAAAACAGCCGAGCTTCACGCTTCTTTCTCACACATTCATGCTTTGTCAGAGCAGAAACATCTAGGCTTCCTCCGGCATTTTGTTTTGAACCATGGCAGGTGCGATCACATATTTCAGTGTTGTTGAATTATTAATACAACGACTAGTCTCTGGAAAACTATAGAAAGGGGACAGATATACTGGAATCAATAGATCTGTAACCGAGTAGATTATTTACTGTGATTTGGCCGTGCTTTAATGGTCAGTCCAGCCAGGCAGACCTCCTGTACCTAGAGCTGTGTGTGCGTTCAGAATGTTAAGGAGACGGATGACAGGTGCTCTGGTATTAGAGCAAAACCCAGGGTCAGTTCCTCTCATGTCTGCCAGCATGCCAGAAGCTATGGCTGCCCCCTGTCTCTTCTCCAGACCCCATCACAGGTCTGCAGGAGAGTTTGTTCAGACAGAAAAATAAAAGGAGGACAATTATAAACTCGCATAGAGGTCAAACGAAATGTGAATTCTGTAGTATTGGTTTTGAGAGGGCTACATTATTTAGGGAACAATTCATAGACTCTTAAAATGAAAGTTAAAGCCTTTGGGAGTCGTAGAGCTCAATTCGAATGACCGCGGAGAAATGTCTTCTTTCTAAAATTTTCTTTCTAGTTTTATTATCGAGGCATGCTGTGTGCAAAATTGCCACTACAGATTGTTTGTTTGCTGCGAGGAATCATTTCAGAGCACAAGATAGTGAAAGTGTTGGGTGGATGATGTGGGGTAGTTTTCTTCCATGTGTGGTGCATCTTAATTGTCATTCAACCAGAGATTATGACAGCTGAGATCTTACAGTGTGACATGGGAGTCATGTTCATGCAGTCTGACATGCTACAATCGTTTGGGATTATATAAAAAAATCTATATAAATAAATAAAAAATATCGCACAGTGTTGGCTTAGACCAACTGCAACAACGGACACCTTAGTGAGTCTTTTCAGATCTGTGTGTTACATCGTTGGTGTCTGTTGCCAGTGGACAGCACTTGTTTTTGCTGACTGAACTGAACAGGGTCATCATGTTGTGAGATATCTGAAAAGTGATGTACTATAATGTGATGATTGCCTAATTGGATTTACTACATTTTTTAATGTAGTAAACGTAGGGGTGTGAACCTACACTGGTCTCACGGTTTGGTTCGATTACGTTTATCATGTAATCGTTTTGGTTCAGTTCAATATCTCGGTCCATCGCGGTGCATTGACGATGCTTTCCATCCACAATTATACGTTTCTCTACAACACAAGAATTCTTAAATTAAATTCTTTAAAATATATTTATGCAGTATATTATTTGTAGTACAATTTTGTCCTTTTCATACAAGCAGTCAGATCTGTACCTTGCTCAAAGAAAACACTCCTTTTGAATGTTTCAAGAAGACAACAGGACAACATGAGCCCTTAGAGGAAATAAACTAAAATATTATTCCATTATCAAGCATGCTCTATGATTGGTCATTGTGCTCACACGTTCAACAGAAAAGGCTGCGATTGGCTCTAAAAACTGTCAGCGATGTTCACCGATGAGTGACGCGGACACCTAAGAATGCGCAGTAACAGTCTTTACGCATGTAATAAAGCACACATTGCGCAGCTATCACAGCTGATGCGTGATAGATGCTGTGGAGAAAACTCGCTCTACAGACACACCTGTGTCAGGATCCACTAGTATCGCTTTAATAGTAATAGAGGAGAGGAAAAGTTACCATACAAACATGCCAGCAGTTCAAGATCCAAAGTGAGAGAGAGACAGAGAGAGAGAGACTTCACTTTCTCCCTAGCAGTGAAATAGTATCTCCTGGTTCTGCTGTACTTCAGTGTCAGTGAAAAACTGTCCAGCAAACTCGGACGCAGTGAATTGTGCACAGTTATCTGCTTTTTAAGTAGTTAGAGTATTTTAATTACTCGCTCTTGCCTCATTCGAATAGAATTCTACCGGGACATAGCGCATATGAGATAAATGATGTCAGTACGTAGTAACTGGTGATGATCTATTTGTGAACTGATACCGAATTGTCCACATCTGCATCGCAGTGCATCGAAGAAACAATTTTGACACCCCTAGGTAACAGGTTGCAATTATATAAACTATTTTATATAGGCTAAATTAAGCAAACAAATTAAATTTAGTGTTCAACTTCATTTGTTTGTTTAACTTCAGAGTATATTGTTTGCAACCAGTTTGGTCTCATAAAGGTCCCATGAAATTAAAATAATTTTTTTAGATGTTAGTATTAGTATTGTTAGTTTTGTAAGATATCTATAAGCTAGTGTGCTCCAAAACGGTGACAATTCGCATTTAGAAGATATAAAACAGATAATAACATGCAAAGCTTGTAATTTGTAACTTCCACCTATATGGAGCAACTTTTTTTTTCACATTACTTCAAACTACAGTTTCTCAGCAAATCATAACCAATCAGATGCTGATGCTCTCTAGTATCTGACAAGCCCTGCCCCCTTCAAGATGTTTCTCATTTGAATTTTATTTGATGCATAACCTCTTACACTCTAGTGCTATTTTGGGATTTCCGCCTGGATTTTGCCTACCTAATTTTAAAAGCTCCCAAATCCACATGCAGAGGAGTAAATGCAAAAATGTGGTATCATTTTAAAGAAAACCTTTAAAATTTTCATCAAACACTGTTGAAAGTGATTAAAATAATTGTATATGTTGTCTGTGTTATCATAAACACTTAAAAAAGAGGCGCTTTCTGTATTTTTTCTTTATAAACTTAAATTTAAAAGACCACCTTTTAGGTTCTGTGTGGTCTAGGTTGCTGTAATTGATTTTTGGTGGTTCCTGCACATGTCAGTAATCATAAGAAAAACGAAAAATGCCTCTATCATAATCTATGCAAAAGTTATTGTATTCCAACTGATGAGAGGTGCTATACCTTTTTTTATGTAATTTCCGCCTACCAAAATTTGAAAGTCTTCCATATCCAAATGCAGTGGTATGAATGACAAATTCCAGTGTTATTGGACAGAAAACCATTTGAATTTACAAAAGAAACTGCTGAAAGTAATAAATAATATTTGTTATGTTTTCTGTTTTATGATGAACCACTTCAACATTGGGCGCTTTTTTTATTTTTTGTTCTAAAATGCTTTTTTGAAAATGTGTAGATAATCCCATAAGAGAATAAGACAACTCCAGACAGTTCTGCTTGAGACCAGCAGATAGCAGCAAACACTAGGAAAAATAATTTTGTCTCTACCATAGAGTATGCAAAAGTTATTGTAATTCTGAAAACTGAATATTGGGAAAATATGGCATGGGGATAGACTATTGTTTTCATATTTTCACGATCTTTGGTTTGATCAAACATAATTCACTGTGTTTTGACCACATTATACATATAAAAGGAATACTTATGCACATCACCTCAAAAACAGCGGAGAAATGGCCTGTTTTGAAGCACTCAGCATAAGGTAAGAGATGATGCAGGATTTGTGTCTTTCTGTGCAATCTGGGGCTGCTTATTGATCATAAATATAATATGAAATAGAATATAATTGACATAAAAGAATGCTAGAATCGTACAAGGACGGGCAAGAGCTTTTATTTGAGCTATGACTTGTACATGTGTCATATATGAAGCATATAAAAATAGGAAAATGACAGCTCGAGTATCCAGTATTTTGTTGTGTAATTAAATGTTAATAACTTTTGTACAGTAAAATAAAAACCTAAGTGATGCATATGTGCATAAAATATAGCTTCTACGCTTTCAAACGGAACCACTTATAGGGGTCTTGCGCAACCATGGACCTTTAAAAATGAAAGTGAAACTGATGACTTCATAGGACCCGATACCGGGTCCGCTGAGTTTAAGAGGATAAGAGCTCAATCGCTCTCACTGGCAGAGCGGTGATTAAAAAGCTATTGGCTGGAGGAACTACACAATGTCTCATCCTCTCTTCGTGTTTCGGTTGAGATTACGTCATATATTGAATATAAATGTATATTTCAAAGCACTTTATTGGGCCTTTAGGAAATTTTCGTAAATCCTATAAATCCTATTTTTCAGTGTGTCTGTTGTCCTGCTTTAAAGGGGCATGAAACCCCCCATTTTTCAGGTCAAGTCTACCTCAGAAATTTTTGTCTGGATGGGCGTGGAGCGCTGCGGGCAGAAGGGGGAGCGGGTGTGGCCAGCAGTGCAGGGGAAAAAGAGGGGAGCAGTTGGTTTACAGAATGAAACAAACACATACGAATTGTGTCTTACCCATCGTGTTTCCCAGCTTGGCAGGCCTGCTTCACCTACGGTAAGCGCGTGCGCTCATGAATAATTAAGAAGCAGCATCTTCTCATAGGATAAGAACTAAGCTATGAATAATAATGAGAAATGGCGCGTCATCCCTCCACTAGCAATTTGCGCTATGTCACTGATTTTGATTCCGCCCCAAAAATTATTTTAAACCCGGACGATGAAATGACAAATGACTGACAAAAGCTCAAAATTATCCAGTTTACCCCACAATTAAAGCTAACATCTGCTAACATTGGCTTAACTGATGCTCAACACTCACAAATCTGTTAAAATCTCAAAAAATGTACTTCAGGGTTTCTTGAACCTTTAATGTTGAAATTTCGCCATTTTAATAGTTCTGCTTGAAGGTGAAAAGTTTGCCAAACTTGCCATATTTCACATCAGGTTCAAGTTGGTCTCTCTGACCAACAAAAAAGGCTGCTTGTTTTGAAAGTGACTTCTCTGTGAACTGTGCTTCGTACTTTGCTTCACAATGGACAGTAGACCCTTTTGTTCTGTAATGAAAAAAAATGTAACTGAACTTTTAATGATAACCCCACAAATGTGGTTTGAGTTATCGTATGTTTACATGTACTTCAAGTTGGATTTCAGTCTGACTAAAGCAATATTTAGTCTTTTTAAAATGGCACGTAGCAGCTGTACTCTAATTGAAATCAACTCCGTCTGGACTAACAGATCTACATAATGTGCCTGTAGCTCAGCTTCATCTGGCATACGTGCATGTTGATGAGATTTCATTTGCCCTCTGTTAGAATATTTAATTCAATTATTATTAACTATTTAATTATTATTGAGGCACACATATTTGGACAGAAGGATGAAGACCGTAAATGAACAACACCAAAAGCCTTGGCTGGTCTGACAGTCTCACAGGCTGAACCACAAAAAGAGAAAAGCTCCAGTGTCTGTCTTGCACGTTATTGGCCTACATTCATGCTAAAGCTGAAAATACTTTCAACTAAATGTCTTTTTTTTTTCCCAGTGCTATGTAAATACAGTTTGGATATAACCAAGATGAATGACTATCTAAATTGAAAGTAGACATGTTAGATTAAAAGTAATTTTGCTGTTATGATGAGATTTAATGTTAATCTGTGCCTATGGTTATTGTCAATGGGTATTTATCGCTACTGATGTCAGTATTCTGATCCTTTCTATGTACAAACCGAGCCAAAGTGAAAATGAATATGGGAGCTGCTAAAAGTTATAATTGTCTTTTTTGAGCAAGTCAGCTATTAGATGTCATCTCTGACCTACATCAAGAATTAAGTTATAGGTGTTATACACTGTAACTGAGTGGGTTGTTAACAAACACATTTATCTTTTACACATTAGCATGCTTTTAAATCCTATATTGCTTATATAAAACAAATGAAATGTTTTAGGTATTTGATTGAATTGCTTTGATTTTGACTGAATTGATTTTGGCTATGTTACAAAAATAGAATAAAAAAGGTTTTTAGTAAAAATGCATTAAAAATATTATGATTCAAATATTTCCAAAAATGACTTGAAAAATAAAGTCTCAGTCTTGTGTATTACTGGCTTACATTTTAGACCTGCACAATATATTATTTCAGTATTGAAATCGTAATCTGTGTATACACGGTCAAATTGAAGGATTTGCAATGTTGAGTTGGGAATATAGTTGACCAAGAGCCACAGTTCAGATGAGATTTATAGTCACTGGAGAAATTGACCATAATGGAGTGAAAGTTTATCATTTTGTGTTTTCTGTGTGTTTAAGACTCATGGCAGTGTGAGTTTAAAACATTCAGGCACAAGAAACTGTACCATTAAAGATGAATTTTATTGATTTATATACATGGTGAAGACTATGCAGTGTTATTTTACATTTGGCTAATTTTTGTACCAGAACACTGTTTGATACCAGAGAAAACCATAACGTTCTCTTTATTTCCCTTTTGTCTTTGCTCTATTGTATTTTATTTATGATTTTATATTTTAAGCACGATTCTCTCCCCTACATAATCATAATATTTCCAAGTGATGGAGCCAATTGTGATAAGGGGATTTTAGGGGGCCATGCTCAATAGAAGCCAGTGTGCAAATTTGGCCAGGATACCGGAGATACATCCCTACTCTTTTCAAAGGATATTCTGGTATTTTTAATTATAACAGGACCTCAGTTCAACCCCTCATCTAAAAGACGGTGCTCATTGGATAGTATAAAGTCCCCATCACTATACTGGGGCATTAGGACCCACACAGAGCACAGGTTGAGAACCCCCTGCTGGCTTCACAAACAACTCTTCCAGCAACCTAGTTTTCCCACGTGGTCTTCCATCCAGGTACTGACCAGGTGCGGCCATGCTTATGCCCCGTTTACACTAGTGCGTTTTAGTTTAAAAACGGCGTTTTAGCATGAAAACGATCCGCGTCTACACTAACGTATCTCAACACATCTCCCTCCACCAGAAACGTATATCACGTGACCATTCGCGCACTCTGGGCATGCGCGTTCAAGTATAAACAGGAAGCACGTGTCTCGCTCGGCATTTGGTTATTGTTAGTCAACAAACGCTGGTTGAACGATGAACGCGATGGTAAAGAAAAGAGAAGTCTTTTTGAGGACAGATGACGAGGTTGAGTTGTTACTTAAAGTTACAAATGAATATAAAACATCCATGGCTATCGAAAACACAGTGTTTACAGTGAAGGCTGGTCTGCCATCTGCCGGTGACGTTATAGCCACGTGTGCTTGACGAATAAGGTAAGGATACGCAATGACCCAAATACCCAATCACGTAGCGAATCTCAGCAGCCACGCCTCCGTTTTCAAAGATATCCATCCACACTGAGACGCTGCAGCAGCATTTCAGAATGAAAACGGCCTCTCTAGCGTTTTTAAAACGCTCCGTTTTCGCACCTCGAAAACTCCGGCGTAGTGCGGACGGATGGCGTAACCGTAGCAAAACTTATGCGTTTTAAAACGAAAACACACTAGTGTAAACGGGGCCTTAGTTTCAGTGCACAACCATGTGTAAGCTGCAAAGAGCTAGCAACCGGTATAATCATCCAAATCAATCTAATTAAATGAATGCTTTCCAAATAAGGTTCAAAATAGAAGGCATCTGGTGAAACTGTATTCACGTTGCAACATATAGTAGAATAAATGTAGGATTTTTCCAATATCGTGCAGCCCAACTTGTATCCATGCTAAAGCTTGTAAATACTATTCGAAATAGAGGTTGTAAATTGTTGGATTATTGGCGTTATGTCGGCAGTTTGTTAATTGCAGCAACGTGAAGAGAAGAGTCTCCTGTAAGCATGTGTTTTTCATAAGTGCACTGTCTCTCTAATGATTTCCCTAACCCTCCCTTTCTTTTTCTTTTTTGCTTTTGCTCCTCACAACAGGAGACTATATCCTTGAAGCCAAGCCAAAAGAGATCTCAGAGGCTCAGCGGTTGAACTACGAACAGGTAAAAGAAACCGCAGTGACTCACTGAATACAAGCCTATGAAAGATAGCCAGTCTGTTTACATATCTCTCCATGTGTTTGTGTGATGGTGCAGTGCTAACACTGAGAACAAGGAGTGAAAGGTGAGGCCCAAGGCTCTGACAGAGGAGAAGACACACATAGAAACTCAGACAGACAGATATCGTTCTCACACTCTCGCATCTTTTCTCAAAACATCCATTTGTTCTCATAGACTTGGTCAGTAAACAGCCAGTTAGTCTCTGTGGGAGTAAAGTGCCTTAAGGAAGCAAGCTGTGGTGGTCATCTTGATGAGCACCCATCCATTCCAGCAGGAAATAGGGAACGTGAAAACATGCGATCACCATTGACTTGAAGGAATTGTGAGAACTGGTCCATACCAGACTTGATCCAGCTGTTTATATAACAGCAGAACTGAATATCAGTTGTGTTGCATTGAGGGAGAGTATGAGCTGTGTGCTCTATGGTGTTTCTCATGTAAGGAGATAAGGTCAGAAGAGGCCCAAATATAATATGTATGGATGCTTGACTAGGGCATGTGGATTGTTGTTCAATGCCTTCTCTTTATTAGTCCGTGTATGGGGTAAGAATGCTCCAATCAGGATTTTTGCAGCCGATACCAAGTACCGATTCCTTGTCATGGAGATCGGCCAATACTGAGTACAGATTCAAATGCTTCAAGCTTTAGAATGCATTAAAGAGCCCATATTATACATTGAAAAGGGTCATATTTTAGTTTTGGGGGTCTCCAACAGCAGGCTGATCTGATTGCATGGTCAAAAAACACTTTCATTGTCTTATAATATGCATTTATTTTTACCTCATTATCCCAGCGACTCCTATATGAATCGTTCAGTGATTCATTTGTTCCAAAACCCCTCCTTCGCGCGATGCTAAACTGTGCTGATTGGTCCGATGAACCAGTCTTTTGCGATTGGTCGACAGCGCTCAGCGTGAGAGAATGCCCACCACGGCTTATCAACATTGAAGTCATAGTGTGTGCGTGAGCTAATCTGCTAACACTCGCTTTTAACGGGAGTCGCCCGTATTTCAGACACCTCACCCCGAAAACTAACCCCCCGGTCTCCCAGCATATCACTCTAATTCTTAACCAGAAGTAAAAACAGCGACATACATTCAGTATTAATGCACACAGCGGCAAAAGCTGAACCATTATAAACAGCACCGCCGCACGTGTGTAGCAGAGCTCATGGTAGCCATAGCAACGACAAACAGCAGAGGAACACGCTCAAACGCATTTTAATCCGTAAACACAGCGGCACGCGTCGCGTTTACAACGTGCTTTTAGACGCGATATGAGAATACAAGTTAACCAGAGACACTACAAGCGGTTACAAGTTACAAAACACAGTTAAATGCATCATTTACAAGCTAGAGAAAACAATGAGGCAACCGTTTTAATCGCACTTACACTTGCTGGATAGCAGGCCAGGAAATGTCCCGGTGCTCCTAATTCTTAGTTGTAAGCACTCCTCGGAGGGGGAACAGGACATGGCTGGGTTTAATGCAGAGATATTTCTGCAGAAACGACTAACTATTCAAAGTCTCATCTCTGGGTTCTCTGCACACTTCCAATATCCAGCTAAGCACAGTGCTCTTCACTGTGTTGCCAGATGTTGCTGACTGATTTCAGCCCAAACCCTGTCCAAAAGGTTTTACCTGCAGAATCAAGTTGAAAACCGCCCGATCTGGCAACTTTTTCGCACCGCTGTTGTTTGTGAGTGGGGTTGGGGATTTCGAATCTGCGCGCGCATAAATGGGCGGGGCTTTATGTTTCGTGTTCACGTCATGCCGAAACGGCTAAAGACTCGTTAGCACGGCGACTCGTTTGAGGAACTATGAGTCGACTCTTTTATAGATGAATCAATAGTTTTAAACACTGTGCACTTTCAGATTTAAGCCTTAGCTGGACATTTCACTTTACTTAGAGCTGTGTGACACACTGCATACAAGCTCATTTTCAAAAACCCATAATAGGGGCTCTTTAAGCACATTTTCCCTCTAAATATAGAGAAGATCTTGCTTTACCTAAGAGAATATAACCATTTAGGTGTGAACGTCATGGCTAGAAGCAGCTTTACAGAAAATAATTAATTCATTCATTTTACTTCGGCTTAGTCCCTTATTTATCAGGAAGTGGCCACAGTGGAATGAAGTGCCACAGAAAATAATATAACACGGATATAAACATTTGTAAGAAAAATGACAAACAATGCGATTTGGAAACCTTGCAAATGATGAGAAAAGACCTCAACATGTCTCAATCAAGAAAAAGTCTGGAGCACACATTTGATGCATACAAAGTAAAAATGCACCCCTATAAATCTAATAGTGATAAGACTTTATTTCGAAGGTCCATTTGAGTATTAGTAGACAGTCTACTTAACATCTGTTGACACTGACATTCAACAGACATTTAACTGACTATAGAAAACTTTGCAAGTACATGTCAACTTACCTTAACCCTACCCCTAACCCCAACAGTCTAACAGTCTACTTACAATCTAATGACAATTAGTTGCAATGTAACTTAAATTCAACAAACAGACCATCAAGATAAAGTGTGACCCTAATACTTCTTTACTAAAAGGAAATAGGCCTACAAACTACTGTTTATTACAATAAGTATATTACAAGAAGATAAATTATAAAAAATAAATGTTAAAAAATAATTTAAAAGTTTGATTTATCTAATAATTCCAGCCAGCATTTAGTTAACTTGCAATATTGTCAAAAACACAGGGCATTCAGTTGTTATATGTAAAAACGCCCAAATATTTTGCTTGTCTCCAACTATTGACAGCAGATTACTGCTGATGAGAGATCGGGAGATGTGCACTCGTGATATATTTTCTGCTCTATTCATTTAACCTAAGAAATATAATTCTTAGAACATCACTGTGTCTCTCGCGATGTGTTCTCTTGCTCATTCACTCTCGTTGCCATGATTTCCAAGTATTTTAACAAATTTTTGGGGATCACGGAGCTGCTCAAAGCTCTGGATACAATGGCTGAAATTGCAACAAAGCGATGTTTGTTGTGCGAGTTGTGCCAATAGACTAATAAACAGGTAGCAGCGCATCTGTATATATTTCAGCTGTTGTCATGTGAGGTCATCGATTGCTCACACACATCATTTACCAGCTCACGTGTTGTGGCTGCTGTAGGCCATGTATAATATACAGGTGCACACGTGCATCTTCCTCTGCTTGTAAACTCACAAACAAACATCTGCGATTGGTTCATGAGATCGGCCAGATTGACGAGTACCGATCGAGTCATGAAATGTGATTATCAGCTGATACTGATCTAGTATGGGAGGGGGGGTGTTCCCCACAAAGCCTATAAAAAAGTAAATAAATTATTATATTCTAATTACAAAAAAATATATATGTAAAGAATCATGTGACTGAAATTGGAATATTGACATCCCGGGACTAAATTATTATTATGAAAATTGTAATGGTTATATAATCATATTATAGTTTTTCCAGTATTTTTCATTAAATACATTCTGTGTTGTAAGCTTAAAACACATAAAAGGTGTTATGTTTGTCCCAGGGATGGCAGTTTAAATGTATTTTCCTATTCTACTTGTTTGATTTTGGGGTTTTGACTATTATTGATGGCTTTGGGATGTTTTGTGATGGTATAAAATAGTTTTTTTTTTAATAATTATTTTTTAGGGGTTTTCACCTTTATCGATAGGACAGTGGAGATTGACAGACAGGAAAGTGTGGGGAGCAGAGATAGGGGAAGGATCGGCAAAAGACCTCGAGCCGGGAATCGAACTCGGGTTGCCGCACTAACCACTAGGCTATTGGCGCCGACATAAAATTGCTTTTTATTTTGGCATTATTATATAAGTGTGGTCTATTTTTGTATGTGAGCTTGAGGTTGTGAGGATTAGGAAAAAAATCTGAAAGACCTTAGTATGTGTTCTTGTTCATTGGAGTAGGTTGAAGCTGTCTGGATCTGTGCTCTTTGTATTTGCTCTTCCAGCTTCTCAGTATGCAACTATAATGAGTGCGCTTGTGTTTTGATCTAGTTCTGGCTTTTACAGTGTAGCTCATGTTGGAGATTTTTTTACTAAGACTGCTTCAAGTGTAACTGAACTTCATTCATGCTTGAATAATGCAATTTCTCTACACTGTAGATCAGCTGACTGTCTTCGGCCAGGCACTGTGTGTGTGTGTTGACAGTTAGTGAAGGGCTTTTTTTTGGCAGTGAGAGCAAGGCGCACACACACTCGCACACAAAACAGCTCCGGAAGAACTTTAATGGGCCTCTCTGCTCTCTGTGTGCCGATCCTAGTGTTTAGCCTGTGCAAACAGTGCACAATAACATCACTCAGGTTCGACTGTGTTTATCAGCCGCTGTTCACTCTAATAGATGTTTTGATTGTATTAAAGCTTTTATAGCCATCTCGGCAAGCATCGCTGGACTGGAGCACAAAGTAAAAGTGCTGGAGAAAGTGGGTCAGGGCAGTGGAGTGGTTCAGAAACACTGGCAGGGGCACTGGGACAGAGCCGGGCCACACACAGGCTGGGCGTGGGTGAAGGTTGGAAGCCGTGCCGGGCTCAGCGGGGCTGAATTGGAGCTGTGGGTGGATGGGTCTTGGCTGATCTGTCAGACCTCTAACGCTCATCCGACGCCACTGCCAGTTCTACATGCTCTCATCCACCCACTGGCCATCGGGTCAGCCTGTGCCACATTGATTCATCCTGGCCCATGTTCCAGGAGAGCAGGAACTCATGACTCAGCGGTTCTCAGAAGGTATCTAGTGTTGTTTTGGAAACATCATACTTTAGTATCGAGCTGCAAGATGATGACCTATGTTATTCTGATCAGTGTGAAGGTGAGATGAAGGCTGCGCTCGATTCAGTGTCCGGATACGTTTGTCAGCTTTTTGTCCAGCAACTTACCAGTGCAGCTAAATACAGTTTGGATAAAATAAAGATGAATGGCTGTCTAGAATGCAAGGGACATTTTAGGTCAAAACTAAATTTGTTGTCTTGATGTTCTTCATGGGAATTATACCACATGTTTGAGAAGCAGCAGAAGCTGGCTTAAATTAAGTTTAGAATAAAATCGTTGAAGATGTAAAGCATAAATCTTAATCTGTTAGTATCATTACAGTCAATAGGTTGTTATCACAATTGACATCAGTATTATGTGCTCTGATTCTGTCTATGTACAAAACTATTTGAGAGTCACACTTAGTAATTACCATGTAAACATAGATAAAGTGAAAATTAATATGGGAGTTGCTTTTGGATAGGCACATAAAGATGCTTAATGGATATGCCAAGATGTGAATGAATTTTGAAAATGCATTAACTTGTACGCACAACTTAGTAGGATACAGTTTTTATCTAATAAGAGAAAATGCACATACTCAACGATGGAAACACTTATTTCTGAATAAATTATGCATCAAAATTCTAAATCAAAAAAGTCTAACACTTTTACCAGATAATTATAAAAATAGGCGCAATGTGACGGCATTAAAGGACAAGCAATTGGACTGACCACAAAGTAAAACATCTGAATTGTTGTTTTGGTCACATTAAAATCCCTCAGCCAAGTCTGTCATCAAAGTGGTTCAGTATTATTACCTCCCAGAGCTGTCTTGAGCTGCTCTGCATTTCGGCATCATTTCTGAGGTGTAAATAATTTATTATATAATAAAAGGCTCACAGTGGCTTCTCCTACTGCAGCCAATTCCATTTTTTATTTTGATGTTTAGCACCAATTTATCACGAAGTGATGACGTTGTTCTTTTTGACTCCCTGGATATAAATGTGTATAAATTATTCGCAAAGGTCTTATGCAGTTCCAGTTTTGTGCACAAATCTAATTTTGAAATCTTTGGATGAAAACACTGCTACAATCTTCTTAGATCAAGTGGGATATGAGATGTTTTCTCTGACCTATCCGCGTCGTGATGTATGGAATACTGTTTACGGGTCCAAGCCACTACTCATTTGAATTGAGAAAATATTCGTTTATGACCACTTTTCAGTCATAACACACATTAAAGTAAATTTTATAAAACATCATTGTGTACACAACAGTCTCTGGGCTTGCTGCATCACAGGTATCAATATTTTAACAATTTATGAAAAAAATAATCACTTTCTGGCCTTCGGATATTAGGCATGGATATATGTATTGAGATCGTGATTTCTGAGAGTGTTACATCGATTTGTAAAAGTTTATCATTACCATTCTTTTGAGTCTCCCCGTACAGTTTGATAGAGTGCTTGGATCCGGAAGCTGTTTAATAAGTCAGAGAATAAGTCAGAGATAAATATTGTTATAAGTCACAGATAAAGATAGTTTATAAACAGCCCGTTCAGTTATATTTACATATTAACATATGTTTAACATAATAAATTGCACCAGAGTTTGTCATATGTAACAAAGCCTGCTAAGTGTGAACACAACCTGAATTATGCAAAAATGCAAGGAATTCCACTGTAAAACTAGAAAATGGCCAGAAATCTCCAACAGAACAGCAAATCTCACTGGTGTCCAAGGTTTCATGAGGCATGATGTATAAAGCGGCTGTTATATGGTTGTGTTACGAGCGCTAATCCCAACAACTGTCCACACACTCATTTTGTGAGCTGTGACTGAACAGATGGTCATACTGTGAGTCTTTAAAAGCGAGAACCGCACACAGATTATTGTCATTACCATAAGGTCTGAAAACGTAATATCAAATGCTGCGCGCACACTGTTGTGCTGGAGTTTGTAGCCATGTAGTGGCTTGTGTTAGCGAGGCTGTAGCTGTGTTCTGCACGAGACTCAGTGGAGGGTCATTATGGTCAAAACTGAAAGACAGGATGTAAATGAGGTGAACTCTGGGTTGTTTAGAGCTCTTTAGTCACTGGTCTAGAATTATGAGGTTTTTCCTGCCCAGGGTACTGAAACAATTAATTGGGTGTGACATGTAAAAGTAATGTGTTGGAAAAAATGCACTATTCCCTCAGTGTTTTTGTATTTGCCTTATTAATTCTGTTGATCTCTCGCTCTCCCTCTTTCTCTCTCTCTCTCTCTCTCTGTAGAATATGAGTGACGCTATGGCAGTACTGCATAAGCTTCAGACAGGTCTGGATGTAAACGTTAAGTTCACAGGTGTGCGGGTATTTGAGTACACACCTGAATGCATCGTATTTGACCTGCTGGATATCCCACTGTACCACGGATGGCTGGTCGACCCACAGGTACATTAATACATCTGATGTCACCACATGATGTCATTTGAGGGAGCTTTAATATCCTCATGATATCAAAATCTCATCTTTAGGCTTTTATTTAAAATATTTTAACCTTAACGTTATCTATAAGCTCCAAAACAATGGCAACATTTCCATTTAGTAAATGTAATTATTTCAAATTTGGTCTCTCACTTCTGCCAACATGGATTGTCAATTATGATGACATCAGTTTGTACTTCAGCTTCTCATCCCATGTTTCTGTCCAATCAAATGTTCTAGAATCTCACGGCTGTCTCTTGTTGAAGTTTAGTTTGCAGTAGTGTCACTGTGTGAACCACCGCAGTACACACGCAGTCTTCTATGGTCCAGACAGGTTACATCAGCACATTGAATGCTATCAAATTTAATTTCAAATAAAAAAATAAAAAAATAAACAAGCAATCTCATCACAGGGTTGCAATCCACAACAATGCATTCAGTTTGGTCCGTCAGTCAATGTTTTTATGACATTGTGCCATGAGTGTCACTTATCACAGTGCAGGACAAGTGAATCTGTTAAACAAAACATGACTCTGTTGCGATGATTTTGGTTTGAATTGACCTGTGTGAAAAGTAAAAATTGATGCTATTATTTTGAACTGCATATTGTCTTTTTCATGCTGTGTCCAGATGGCTGATATAGTGAAGGCGGTGGGGAACTGCAGCTATAACCAGTTGGTGGAAAAGATAATCAGCTGTAAGCAGTCAGACAGCAGCGAGCTGGCCGGTGAAGGTAGGTTATTCACTCTTTTTATCTGCCTTCTCCTCCTTTTCCTTTCACACATTCATCAAGCCTTCTTTTTATACAAGTCAAGTACTTATCTGTAGCATACCAACTCTGGCTGAATGGCCTTAAACGTAAAATGCACATTCTTGGAGAACTGCGAGTTCACTCTTTGCCAGGCTTTTGTGCATTTAGATGTATTCATGTCTCTGACACATTCCTCCATGTCCTGAATAGCGTTGCATCATGCAAATATCAACTATCAGAGTGTGCCAGAGCCATTTAAGCACCCTCCATCTTTTCACAGTATGAACCTTCTTTCCCTCTCTCAGTGTTTGTGTCTAAATATAGCTACATCTCCATCTTTCCTGGCTCTTTATTTAAGCTCGTATCAGAATGCACCTTGTCTTTTCTTCTGCTGAATCTGATATATGCCTTTCCCTTTCTCACTGGCTGTCTAACTCCGTCGCTCACACTAGTGTCTGTTTGTTGAAATATTTGCAATAAGGTTTAGACTAGAGTGTTTTTAAATGATTTTCCTTATTTATTCTCGCAATCTTCTACAATGACTTAAGCCACGGTCACACTAGTATTTGGGAACACGCTTTTTATTTGGATGTTGCAAAGGTTCTAAGATGACATGACTTTTTTGCACCTAAATAAAACATAAAATAAAAATATGCCAATACATAGACACTGTAATCCTGTTGATTTACAGTTTGCATAATTCAGGGTTCATACGGTCATGAAAAACCTGGAAAAGTCGTGGAATTCTGACATTGCATTTTCCAGGCCTGGGAAAGTTTTGGAGAAACCGCAAAACCCACAAAGTTTTGGAAAAGTCATGGAAATTAGTTTAACAAATGTCTGTATACTAAAATATAGGTTAGTTGTCTTTATTTCTTTTCTGTCCATGGTCAAACAAATGCTCTCACGTTATTAGGGCTGTGTGAACATTATCTAAATACATTTTACATAGATAGAAAGATTTATTTAAACTAAATAGATTGTTGCATGTTTTATGATAAGCTGTAATAGCTTTGAAGATGCATAATTTTCCTTATTATTTAACATGTATACATAGACATTACATGAAACATTAGGTCATGAAAATTTACTTGAAAGTCCTAGAAAAGTCATAGTAAAGTCATTGAATTTTAGTAGTAAAAATGTGTATGAGCCCTGATCCTTTATCAATCTTCTATTGGTCACACAGTATCATGTGATGAGAATTTGCAGAGTTAAACTGGAATGCAGTGAAATGCTAAAGAACTCCTCAATGGTGTATGTTTCAGATCTCTCTGATTGACATCCAAATGAATGAAATTCAATGGGATGAAAATAGAAACAAACAACAACAACAAAATGAATATCTTAAAATTAGATCGTAAAACTCAATACACGATTTCTTTGAGTTCTCTTCCAAGTCAGATGTTAGCTTTAAATGAGAATCCTAACTAAAGACTTACTTGCTGTTTGTTTAGGGTGTGCAATATGTGTAATCTACAATAATACTGTAATCTGGACTCTGTGCAGTCTGACATTATCAAGTATGTTACTCACTCGGGGGAAAAAACAAGCTCAAAAAAACAAGTTCAAGGTAGGAAACCAAGAAATATCTTAGTAAGCAAGAAGGTAATTTTCCTGAATATCAGTATGCGAGTACAATTGCAACTGTGATTTTGATACAGCAGTTCAACAAATAAGAAGTAAATACAGAGTGACATTTTAGGCACAATATTGTAATTATTATTATATCGTTTTTCTATTTACTGAGCAAAAACGGCTTCAAATATAGCCAAGGTACAAGCACAAAAACAATCACCAAATGTTAGTTACTATATAGAAATACACCACAAGCTCACACAGACACACCTACTGTTAACTGTCAACTACTGCGACAGAGTCATTAAAGATCAAACTTATTTACAAATCTGGCGTGACAGTGCTCTAAGGCAGATATCAAGAGTTTACATTCCTAAGCTTATTTAGAGTCTGCATTGTATTGTGTGTCAGAGAAGCCTCACGCTGTCTCTTTTTCACCCCACAGGCTTTGTGGCAGAGCAGTTTCTGAACAGCACAGCGACTCAGCTCACATACCACGGCCTGTGTGAGCTCACCTCCACCGTACAGGAGGGAGAGCTGTGTGTCTTCTTCAGGAACAATCACTTCAGCACCATGACCAGATTTAAGGTGTTTTTCTTTCAGTAATTTTTTAATGAAAGATAACTCTGTGCTGCTGAAAAAATACTAATCCAATGAGCAAAGTAAAATCGGACGTTTGTCTCTAGGGTGATGCTGTATGTTGGTGCCCTCCAGTGGCCAAACACGGAACTTTAAACTGTAAATGAAGATTATAGACTTTGGATAGCTGGATGATGTTATTGGAAAGGTCTACCCATAACCACTTTCATCTACAACAAATTATTATTATAATTCTTTCTTAAAAATGTGTACAGATTATTAGAAACTGCTTTGAATAATATACAAAAGAAAACGCAAAGTCGGTTTAATGTTTTATCTGTCAAATGCGCTTCAGCTTGCTGGAGATATATCCAGCTGCAGACCCGCAGACCAACACACGTTTCAGCACACACAATCTAGCACACACACGATCTAGGCATGGGCAAACTGTATAAGGATCAGTCTTCTTCTGTCTGTTTAATGACGACTAACTCATTAGGAGCATTGTCGCCACCTACTGAATTTCACAAATATGGCGATCGAGACCGTCCGTGCTACGACTGCCATTCATTAGACCGTGAACAGTTTAGGGTTTCCCATTTCAGTCATTATTTCATCATTATATCGTAACGATCATTTTAACATCTGTGCGGTTTTGGAACTCAAATTATGTATTAATTTTTTTTTTTATCAAAACACTTTTGACGTATTCACATACACAAAGAATACACATAATAGACTGTCTAAATGTAGGATTAAGTGTAATAAACTAATTCAGGATCTTAATGTTGTCATACTGCTTTATCTTTTACTAAACTGTAGCATATTTATATATTAATTATTAACAGTTAATTTTTTTTGTATTTATATATTTGTTGCAACTATAGTTACCACAAATTACCAGTACTTTATGGTTCAAAAACAATATATTACTCACTATAAATTACTATAGTATTTAATGTGGGAAAAAAAATTATAAAAAGCTATTAGAAAATTAAGCAAATAAATACTATTCAATCGCTGGAGTAAAATATTAAAATTGTTATACATTTATTAAATGTAAAAGATGTTTATTACATATAAAGATGTATTATAGCCTATACATATTAACTTGCTATCATTTCCTTCATTAAATTGAATCAATTATATAAATGAAACCTGTCCAATTTAGATAGTTTCTATATCTGTTTCAGCAAAAAATGTTTCAGCAAAGCCACCAAACGAGTATCTGCTATATTGACTCTGTCAGATAAACAGTGACTGAACATCCATGACTATGATGACTGATAGAAAACAGTTCAGTCTATTGAAGTGAATGGCGATAGGAAACAACGTTCCCCATCCGCCCGTCTCGATCGCCATAATTGTGTAATAGTATACACTATTGTCTATTTTGTACACTATTTATTAACAATATATATATAAAAGTATATTGATGACGAGTTCTGAGAAGACGTTAATAACATTAACATGTGTCGTAACCATATAGTGCTCGTCCCTGCCTAGATCGTGTGTGCTAGATTGTGTGGGTCTGCAGCTGGATATTATTGACTTGCTGACAATGAACTGGACTCGGGCTTTGCAAAATCAGCCACAATTAACAAAATATAAATGATATAATTCATCAACGAACGACCAAGATCTGATGACTCCTACATGGATGTTAATTTTAGACATAATGCACAAATTCTCAAAAGGCTCAGGATATTAATTCACAACTAAATCAAACTAACGTTCATTGAAAATTACCCAAATGAATAGTTATACTTTTAATTTGAAAGAACATAAAGTATTTTTACATTTGATAAAAAGTTTGTCCACTGGAGATAACCTTGAATTGTGTTGATGGTTCATTCAGAGGCAATCTTTTGGTGAACGTGAGAGTTGCAGAGTATTTGCATTGTCTCGGATGTTGACTCTGTAAAACCTTCAACTGTCTTATCGGAGAGGCTGTAAAGCCTGTGTCTGTTATCTGGAGGAAGTGGAGCTGTTCTGTATCAGCAGGACACACTTCACTCACAGATAAAAGTACTCCATGATCCTCATGTACACACTTCAGCACAGTACACCACTGCTGTTCAGTCTGAGAGTGTTGAAAGAGAGATGGACGTGTGCATTTCTTTAATAAATGCTCTCTCTGTGTTCCTCAGGCCCAGCTGTATCTGCTGGTGACGGATCAGGGGTTTCTCACCGAGGAGAAGGTGGTTTGGGAAAGTCTACATAATGTTGACGGAGATGGAAATTTCTGCGATTCGGAGTTCCATCTGAGGCCGCCTTCTGACCCCGAAACAGTGTACCGTGGTCAGCAGGACCAGATCGATCAGGTCAGGAGTGCTCAGGGATTTTCGGTCACTGCAATTGTTTCTTAATGTGATCTCTGTGAAAGAACATTTGCATGGCTAGTCTATAATCAAGCTCGTGCAGTTTATTGTGACTGGGAATGATGGAGTTGTGGCTGCATGTACAATTCATGTACACTATTGTTTAGAAGATTGCTGCGAGTATGATTTAAAAAGAAAGAAAGATTTTAGACAAGAATGCATTAAATTAATTTATTTCAAATAAGTGCCTTGCTTTTTAACTGTCTATTAAAAATACTAAAAAATAAATGAATCTATATAAATTATAATGGCTTCCACAAAAATAAGCAGAACAGTTGTTAATGATAGTAATAAATATTAACATATCAATTATTCCTATTGGACAGAAAATGTATTAATTAATAATATTTTTACAACTTTCACTGTAGTTCTGATCAAATAAATCCAGCCTTGATGAGGCAGAATGTTGAAAAAATGTTGAAAAAACAAAAGTACAGGTAACGTACACATTTCAGTCAAGTATAGAAATCACTCCTAATCAGCTTGATACACACAAGTGTGGATGTTCTTGAATTTACAACCACATTACTGCTTACATTTGTTCATGAAAATGATATGAATGCCATTTCCATTACAGCCTCATAATCCTGATAATCATCCAAAATTTGTCTCAAATTCATTCCAAAATTATGTCAAAACACCGATGCCTTGTTTTCATTAAGCAGACTTTAGAGAGAGAGGAGGGAATACACAATCACGCAAGTTGTTACTTGTCTCAAAACTTTTTAACAGAAGGTTAAAATGTTCTGGGCCTTTTCCAGGCACTTAAAAAAGCAATAAAATCTAACCCTGCAGAGATCATTACTTTTAACAATTACTTATTAAGGATCCAATCCTCAAGCTGTCAAATTGCTCTGAACAAATAACAAAAACGCATTTCAACATTTCAGTTCCACGTTTTTTGTTGTTATTAAAAATGATCGCTCAATCCCATCTGTAAGTCCTCAGGACAAATATTCTGTGCACCAAATGGGGTGACTAAGTGATTTCTTGACTGTTCACAAGAGCAACAGTGACCCTCAGGTGATGCTGGGATCTAGAGAATGATGCTACAGTGAGACATGAATGTTGACACATCCAGTTGAGACACAGTCAGTTTATTTCCAATGGGCTTTGTAGCGCGCCACTGTCCTCAAGCACTAATTCTGCTCCATTGCCCACTGGAAAATCTCCTCAATTATTGATGTTAAAAGCTCCCCGTCCCTTCCTCCTGCGATGTGTAACCCTCCCCCTGTGCCTTTGGGACGCTTTAATGCCTGATGACCGAACAAAAGTGCTTCACGTGACACAGATCCTTTCCCTTTCTGTCTGTCTTGTGCTGTTGTATTGGCTGTTTAATAATGAAATGTCTATATGGGTGAAGGGCTAGGAGATCAGCATGCTCTGACAGTCAGTCTCAACTCTACAGTCTTTGTATTGTGGTGCCATGTGGTCAGTTTCATAGGAAACTAAACGGGGCACTTTTTTGCATTAAATGTTACATAAGCTCATTACTACTGTAAGGATTCAGGCTAAGCTGTAATAAAGTGCATGCTCTACAAAGAGAAAATTATGTCAAAGGAAATTATGTCATCTACTCGCACTCATTATTATGCTATAAAGCTGTGCGGTTTTTAGTTGATTTTATTTGAGCACAAAAGAAGTTATTTAACAGAGCGTTCAGGCTGCATTTATGCAATAAAAGTTGAAAGACAAGCACCAGTACACTCAAAATAATTACGCTTGCTGTTTATTCAAACTACTTATTTAAAATGAGACATAGCTTGAGGCTTTTTGGGGACAACTTTTTTCATGTTCAATCCACTTAAATTTGTAAAAGCTAGTTAGTTAACTTAATTCATACATGTTGCTCCAACAAAAATCGATTGTATGTAACCCAGCTTTTTTTTTTACAATGTAGGATAAATGTATAGATAAATAAAATGTATAAATTTGTTAAATAATATCTCATTTTATTATTTTAACTGAATTTTAAAACAATGTAATAGAATATTACAAGATTCAAAAAGTTTTTAAAAAACTAGGTACAGGTAACGTACACATTTTAGTATAGAAAGTATAGAAATCACTCCTAATCAGCTTGATACACACAAGTGTGGATGTTCCTGAATTTACAACCACATTACTGTTTACAATTGTTCATGAAAACGATATGAATTCCATTTCCATTACAGCCTCATAATCCTGGTAATCATCCAAAATTTCTATAAAATTAATTTCAAAATTTTTGAATTTTAAAACAATTTAATAGAATATTACAAGATTCCAAAAGTTTTTAAAATGACTCCATATATTATTACAATAGCTTTACTGAGAGGCCATTATATGTTGGGGCTAACGCATTACAAGTAACGCTAGTTACGTAATAATTACGAGTAAAGTAACGCATTACTTTGAAAAATTAAGTAATAATATTTGAGTTACTTTTTAGTTTAGTTTTAGTTAATTCACTTAAAAAAATGCAGAATTAAAGTGATTATAGTCTCGTTAAATCCCGCACACAATGAGAGAATGCAGGAACAGACAGGAATGAAGAGGGCAAAGCCTTACATTTTTGCAATAGAAATATTCTCATTATTTTGAGAGCACTGAAGAATAGGACACTAGGATTATCTGACTGGACAGTTATTTTACTTTTTAATAAGACAAAAACATATTGCTTTAAACTTTCATTCATCTGTATATACGGCATGTATAGCTTTGGGGTCAGGAAGTTCTTCGAAGATAACATTAACCTACATTCATTTTTTAAATTTTTTCAAAGGTAAATAAAGGTTATACAGTGTGTTGTTGTTAACTTTTCAGTTTAAAAAGAAAAGAGAAAAAAAAAACCTGCAGGTTGTGAAAAAGATCAAACCTCAGCCAGGTCGGAGAAAGTAATGCATAAGTAACTAAAAAGTTACATAATGCATTACTTGCCTTAAAAAGTAACTTTCCCCAACACTAATCATATAACACTATTACCGTCCACTTTTTCCTGTATAAACGAGCAGCCTGGACATTTGTGTTTCATGGACTTGTGTTTCAGGGTACAATTTACCATATGTGTTTGAAAATCATGAGGACCCAAGTGGATTATGACGCATTTTAAATGTTCCCCTTTGTATGTGTAGGACTACCTGATGGCGTTGTCTCTGCAGCAGGAGCAGCAGGCCTCAGACCTGGGTTGGGAACAGATCCCAGAAGGCATCAGTGATCTAGAGCTGGCCAAGAAGCTGCAGGAGGAGGAGGACCGCAGAGCGTCACAGTACTATCAGGAGCAGGAGCAGGCGCAGGCCGCGGCGGCAGCAGCTGCACAGGCACAGGTGACTTCATAACACGCATAAATTAACAAATGAAAACTTCACATCACATTATCAATAATTGAGTCATTTTTTTAAATTTTGACTTACTGTATGTATTTAGTCATGAAAAATCATTTAGATTTTTGTAATACTTTGTTAACCTCGTCCTGTTCATTTAGTCAAGTATTAATTAACTACATGTCTGTGCGCTTTGGTTTAGTTGTTGAAAACTTTTGTCAGGCTGATCATTTAAATAACGTTTTCTCAATATTATAATCAGTGAATGTTGTCACAATGGTTGTTCACTAGTGAAGGAGGACACACTGGCTCTAATAGATTTTATTTGAGCAGAACATCTCAATAGTGATTGCTAACCTCCATTTCACATGTTCACTGGTTTTCAGATCATTTGAGCTTCTATAAGTGTAGATGAAGCATGTGCAGATGGTTGCAAGATTGTAAAGATTAAAATCCACTGCAAAAAAAATGTATTCTCTGTGCAGGGGATTTAAACTCTTGACATCTGGCAAGCATGAAGAATTCTCTTGCTTTATTGTCAGTAAGAATGGCATGTTGATATAGTCGCAGTTATCTAATTTTGTTTGTGTCTTATCATTTATTAACTAATTTATTCACTTATAAATTTATTGAAAGTTACTGCAAGGTAATAAAAATGTAACAGTGCAGTTTTTCCTCTTTTACCATCACAGATTTGGATTTATTGAAAGTTACTGCAAGGTAACATTAATGTAACAGTGCTCCAGATCAGAGAGGCAAAAACACTAGCAAAGCATGTAACTGGAACACTTGTAATGATAAAGAAAATGCACAAACGCATGCACATCACTCTAAAGCCTGATTTATACTTTCGCCTGGCGCCACGTCGCAGACTGCGCACGCACCTCACGAAACAGACGAGACTTTTATACTTGACATGTTCGCTGTAGTGATATTCTTTAAAATGAAGGGGAGGTCAAGAGACCCACCGTGAAATCAGACGGATAAACGGAGAGATAGGAAGTTTCCAGAACTACGTCATATCATCAATATCGTTCAAGAGTTTTTAACTAATTATTTTTATTTTTATTTATTTTAATGATTATACAGATTTTTATAAGCATTCAAGATTTTTTTAAATCAAACTTTGTTGCATCACTTGCTTTTGTTCATATCTCGGACAGTTCTACCTATTAAAGTTTTATGAAATATTAATGACAACAGAACACGGGAAAAGACTAAACCATTATCACCAATAAAGCCTAGAAAAACAGGTCATCAGTATATTGTAAACTTATATGTTCAAATATTATTTTCCAGTAATCAAATAAATAATTTGTTACTTCATTTTAGTTTGTAACTATTAAATCAACACCTATAAATTCTGGAAAAACATATTCTGTAATATTAAAACCACCGGGGTCTCCACTTTTGCTATGGCCTCTCTTTTTGGTTTTAACAAGTTTATCTAAACTTTTGAACAAAAACTTTCCTCCTTTCCCACTGTTGCAATTTCTAGCCAAGAATTATTGTCTATCCGGTTATCCCCATGATCACGCATGGATGGATCATAAAGATGTCTGTACAAGCATACCTATTTCAGACACAATCTCTTCAAAGTGAATCATATCCACTGCGGCGCAGCGCAAACTGTTCGCTGGAGTCCAAAAAATTTTTGTGCATATACCAATATATTTAAGGCGACAGCAACACTAAAGCTTCAAAAATACCAATTTATTAAAGAGCCCATATTATACATTGAAAAGGGTCATATTTTAGTTTTGGGGGTCTCCAACAGCAGGCTGATCTGATTGCATGGTCAAAAAACACTTTCATTGTCTTATAATTTGCATTTATTTTTACCTCATTATCCCAGCGACTCCTATATGAATCGTTCAGGGATTCATTTGTTCCAAAACCCCTCCTTCGCGCGATGCTAAACTGCGCTGATTGGTCCGATGAACAAGTCTTTTGCGATTGGTCGACAGCGCTCAGCGTGAGAGAATGCCCACCACGGCTTATCAACATTGAAGTCATAGTGTGTGCGTGAGCTAATCTGCTAACACTCGCTTTTAACGGGAGTCGCCCGTATTTCAGACACCTCACCCCGAAAACTAACCCCCCGGTCTCCCAGCATATCACTCTAATTCTTAACCAGAAGTAAAAACAGCGACATACATTCAGTATTAATGCACACAGCGGCAAAAGCTGAACCATTATAAACAGCACCGCCGCACGTGTGTAGCAGAGCTCATGGTAGCCATAGCAATGACAAACAGCAGAGGAACACGCTCAAACGCATTTTAATCCGTAAACACAGCGGCACGCGTCGCGTTTACAACGTGCTTTTAGACGCGATATGAGAATACAAGTTAACAAGAGACACTACAAGCGGTTACAAGTTACAAAACACAGTTAAATGCATCATTTACAAGCTAGAGAAAACAATGAGGCGACCGTTTTAAATCGCACTTACTCACACTTGCTGGATAGCAGGCCAGGAAATGTCCCGGTGCTCCTAATTCTCCGTTGTAAGCACTCCTCGGAGGGGGAACAGGACATGGCTGAGTTTAATGCAGAGATATTTCTGCAGAAACGACTAACTCTTCAAAGTCTCATCTCTGGGTTCTCTGCACATCTCCAATATCCAGCTAAGCACAGTGCTCTTCACTGTGTTGCCAGATGTTGCTGACTGATTTCAGCCCAAACCCTGTCCAAAGGGTTTTACCTGCAGAATCAAGTTGAAAACCGCCCGATCTGGCAACTTTTCCTCACCGCTGTTGTTTGTGGGCAGGATTGGGGATTTCGAATCTGCGCGCGCATAAATGGGCGGGGCTTATGTTTCGTGTTCACGTCATGCCGAAACGGCTAAAGACTCGTTAGCACGGCGACTCGTTTGAGGAACTATGAGTCGACTCTTTTATAGATGAATCAATAGTTTTAAACACTGTGCACTTTCAGATTTAAGCCTTAGCTGGACATTTCACTTCACTTAGAGCTGTGTGACACACTGCATACAAGCTCATTTTCAAAAACCCATAATAGGGGCTCTTTAAATGAAAAAGGCTAACACAAAGCGTGTAACGTTTCGAGCACACCGGCTCTTCATTAGTTGGTATTTTTTGGACCTTTGGTATTTTAACACTTGTAATCAAACAAAAGTTTTTTTAAAAGGCTGAAAAAAGAAAGGATTAAGAAAAAGAAAAATGTTGGTTAGGATTTGGTTCTGGTTTTACAGCTGTTGATTAAATGAAGGAAGATCTTTCAGGGGTCAAAGGGTTTCAGCAAATGAAGTGAATGGAGAAGTCTGGGAGAAATAAACATCGAGCCTGATAATTTCATATCCATAAAATTCAAGTAAGCACTTAATACATTCCTCTCCTGTCTTCAGGGACAGCCAGCAGCAGCGGGTGCAGACCAGGTGGACAGATCGGCAGCTGCTGGAGCCTCAGCAGGGGGAGCTGCAGCTTCTCCGAGCCCAGGAAAACAGCCCTCTACAGGCGAACGCAAACCCAAGAAGGAAGCCAAGGACAAAGACAAATGCATCTTGTTGTAACAGCAGTGGAGCGTGTAGAGCGCGAAACGGGCAGCAGTTTAATTCCAGTGGCTCTGCAATGCATCTCCCAGCGTGAAGTGGAAAGAACACGAGCGACCGATGGAGATGAAGCGTGACGAGCGAAGAGGACTTGCCATTCTCAAGCCACTTGTGCCTGACTTTAACCCTCGGTGTTCTGAAGATGCAGTCAAGCAGAGAGGGGTGTCACTACAAGGACTATCACTACATCTTACATAGAGCTGGCCAAATGATCTCCGCAGGAAAACCACTGCAGTGCACTATATTTGTGTGGGGTCACCAGGGAGGGTGGATTTATTATTTTCTTTTATTTTTTTTGTAGTAAAACAAGGTAATGTTCACATAGCACTATTCAAAAACTACCCCACCGCTCAAAAAAGAAAAAAAAAGTGTTTTTGTTTTTCATTATACAAAGCATTTTCTTTTTTTGTGGATTTCCGTTATTGCTGTTGTTTATAAGCTATTTTATACCAGTTTACCCGTATATATGCATATGTAGATTTGTTTTACTGGTCAGTTTCTGTTTGACTGAAGGAAATCTGAGATCTTCTAATGAAAGGCCGTTCACTTGAGCAGGTAGCAAGCCAACAGGTCTCTTGGCAAAGGTAATGTCTCAGGACATGATGTAGGCCACCATAGCCTGGCAGTTTGATGCCAAATTTCACATTGTTGATATTGTAGGAGCAGTGATCTCCACAGATGCATTCAGAAATGTTTTCCTATTTAGGAAGTTGCTATTCCATTTGGTTACATAAATGTGTCTACAAAAAGACTGGATATTGACTGGGAATATCAGCAAACAACTGACACTACCCTTAAATGTACATAGCTTTAATGGAAGGCATATAAAATATGTGGTCATTTTTTTTTTTGTTGTTTTGCCCCTACCCCTTTTAACTTTCAGCCAAAATTCTGGTTCATATTTGCCTTATAAAGTGTAATGTGGGTAGGAGCGTCATCCATGAACTCAGTGAACTACAATGTTATTGCCCCAAACCCTGAATGGTTCTGTATGGTTTGTGTTTTCAGTTGGTGGTCAAACAATGTTGGTTTTACAAAAGCCTGAAATCTGAAGAGCAGGTGACACATTTCTGTCAATTGGCCAAGCAGATTATTAAGGATGATAATCGGAAATTGGTGAAAGATTTGCTGAATAATCGAGCTGACCGATGTATCGGCCTGTCTCTGGCTTCAGCTAGAATTTTCACTCTTGCGTGTACATACTCGTATAAATAGATGTAAGGTTGGAAAGGATTCTCAAGCCCATCCTGTTCCAGTGCTGCCTCCTGAGAGACAAGGTCTTCAATCCAAACATTCCAGCTATATGCCTTGAACTTAGCGTTGTGTTGAGCCTCAGATTCAGAGAAACCCCAATGTTGGGCTATTTTCCCTGATGTTTTGCTCTCACAATGCTAGAATGAACAACTCCTGCATGTAGACAAGCTTGTGGTGGGGTAGTCGTTGGTCAGACAGTTGCCCAGTGGTGTTCTGGGAGCACTAGTAGATGCAGTTAAATGCTAGTCAGTTATGGGCTCAAACTGTTGCTTTGACGTTTGGTCCCTCAGCGGCCAATACTCTCTGTATATAAAAAGCCTTACAATATTTACAGTATCTTTTATACCGACATAAAACAGGTGCGAGACAAGACTGAGACAATCTGTAGACCTTACCATAGACAGAAAACCTCACAGGCCTTCACAGAAGGAATATATCCATGAGTGTCTTGCAAACAGTTTGAAGTGTATTAGCTGCCTTGGTAATGGATATAGATCTAATGTACAACACAGGGTTTGACTGGAAAGGCTCCCGTTCATTAAGGCTAGTATCCTTAAACGTGTGTGCTGCAGTTATATCATCTGCCATTTGAAATGCTCAAAGGCAAGTCGATTCTGATAGCAATTCCAGTCATAGGTACATATACATAACTGCAATATTAAACCACTCCACCCTTATAAAAATGAACCAAGGTTTTATAATAAAAGTGAAGAAACCATGGCTTTTAGTGTTTGATTACCACTGTTTAACAAATTTGGTTAAACTATGGTTTGTGTAGCAAATGCATGATTGTGGTTACCATTGTTTAACAACAATAAAACGGTTTTTTTAGTAGTAGTAAAATTAGTTTTGCAAGGCAGATTCATCTGCCATAATGGAAAGTTCAGTGCGTTATCACTCGCCATTAAAATAATGAAGCTTTTTCTAAGATGCTACTAAATAGCTCAGGTGAGGTTTAAACTCCCAACGATATCCTTCAACAGATGACAATATACTGAGTTGTATTTATATATATTTAACAGGTTTTTAAGTTCTGGTAACTTTTTGTCATGTTAAAGCCTGTCTTGTTTTGTGATGTACTGGTATCCACAAATTTACTATGGTTTTGCTACATTAACCAAAGGTTAACCGTGATAATTGTTGTAAAACAGTCTGCACAAAGAATAGCCAATGCCTCAGAAAAACTAACGATTCTGAATAAATCCACGGGTAGTTTTTGTTGAACATGCACGGATTGGCTTTGACCGTTCCAATATGGCGGACGAGTTATAACGGCCCAAGAGATAATAAAGCATACGTGCATATTTATTTCGGTGAATCGAGCGATATTGTTCCTTTGTGTTTTTATCGCAGCTATAAGGTGGTCCAAGCTATTCTAATTTCCCGTTGTTCTAATCCCGTTTTTAAAGAAACATTGGGTAGAGGAAATTTTCACCGGTAGTTTTTAAGCAATGTTATCACGCTGCTTAGTATTTTCAGCGTTTGAAAAGAAAAACGTGTCATGTGAAGAGTTACGGATTATTCTTACCTCTACAATACGACACCATTAATGAAGGGTTGCCAACACTAGAGCGTTGACACAAACCGGCCGCGTGCTGTATCAGTCCAACTGACAACATATACATCCAAGGTGTAGAATTGTAGCCACGTCATCCAACGTCCCAGCGTATGAGCAGTTTGAAAAATAAAACACGGCAACCTGGGAATATTTCGTGATAATTTCCCCCCGTCAAAAGCCTTATAGAAATGTCCTTCTTATTAAAAAGTTAGTAATTGTTAGTTATTCAAAAATACATTTGCAAACTCCAGAAACTGGGCTTTTAGGAGAAACCATTGTTTAGAAAGTGTTCCCTGAGGTGAAGTAGCTTACCGCGTTTAGACTGAAAGTTTTATCGTTCCTTATAATGTAATAGCGTCCACACTATCATTTCACACTACACAAACTGTAGATTTACGTACTTGTCGTTGAGCTTCCATTGCTTCTGCGAATAGTGTCAGTACAGTAGGAAGCACAAGTTAGTCAGTTTAGAGTTGGCAGAGTGGTTCAAATCATTTGTAATGGGGTTAAAGTAGACATTTCGTATCTGTAACTGACAAAACATTCAGATCTTAACCAAACGGAGTTCATTGGTGAATTAGTCAAACGTTTACTTGTCATGTTTACAGGTCAGGTTTAGTATGAATAGAAGAAGTGATTATATGTATGCACTGTGCATTAGCTTATGTTGTTTGTATTGGTTGCCAATAATTTCATTCTTCTGTGCTGTGCTTTAGCTTCAACCATTTGCAACTAAAATGGTCCTGTTGCATATGTGTTAAATGTCAGAGGCATATACACGTTAGTGGGATAAATACTGAGATTTCATATTTAAAAGAGGAGTGTGTATGGAATAGAGAGTTTGTAAGTGCAAGCTTCATAAAATGGAGAACAGAAGTGCCACATTTAAACACTTGTACATTTAGCTAAAGCTATTTTTTACCCCCAAATAATGTAAGTACATATTCTAAGGCCTTGTCTGCTTGGTTGGCCATTGCAGCTCTGCTGAGTTTGAGTTATGTACGCACTGTTACATTGAATGCACTAGATGAGAATATACCTCTTTTTATATATATAAAAAAATTGAATCAGCAGTTTGTCTGGTTACATTTAAACCTGATTTGTAACACCCAATAAATACAATGTTTTGCAATAAGGCTTAACTTTATAAAGCTACAAGAACAACTGAAATAACTTTCCAGTGTTTTGAGTTAAATGCTGCCATTTAGCTGTTTTTTGCCCTCCTTTCAAGTAGGAAATGTTTGCAAGACTTCTCATGAATATAATTTGACGTTTCACATCTTCGTGCCATCAAAGGATGTGGAAATGAAAGCAGCAAATAAAGATAGGGCTACCAAGGATGATCCCAACTAATGACCGGAGAAGTTAATCATTTTCGTGCTATTAAAATGCCACACATCAAATACTTTCTGCCCATGATGGTAAGTGGAAAGGTTTGTCTTGGTGCATTGATTTTACTGGTTGAGTTCATGATGGAAATGCAATTGTGATGCATGTTTAAGAGATGAATACATGTACTCCTAAATCATTTTAAGGAACAGCCCCATTACAATTTCTATTTTATATCCTTTATACGTGTATATTTACACAAAACATTTTAACTTAGCAAAAAGAAAAAAAGACAAAAAAATCTGGATATTATAAGGGTCAACCTTCCATTGTGTGTAAGGTTCATTAATGACCAAAAAGACTGATGTAGCCCACCAGTGTCAAAGAGTAGATGGACAGTTTTTGTAACAAATGCCTTAGACGAGAGACAATACGTCTGATTAAAGGAAATCTGGTCAGTGAGTCTGTGTGATTCTTCTGATTGTCATTCAGTCCTGACGTTTCTCCTTCTAAAGTCTCATACAGAAGCAAACTATACAAGATTATAATCCACATAATTTAATATCAATTTGTAGAATAGTCACTATCATCAAAAAGGAAAAAAGGGGGTCACATATTGAAATGTTACTGGAATTACAGATGTGTCCAGTGCTACACACAGTAGTTCGACCAAAGCATATGAGAGTATCTGGAATAACGTGTCAAGGTCATCTAAACAAACACTGGTTAAGAAATAATCTGTACAGCTGCACCTACAGTGCGTCAGGAGAACATGTTTGTGCACAAAAGTTGTTTACAGGTCACCGGAGAACAGTTCAGGAAACAAAAAAGACTACGTGAAAAGCCTTTTACACAACAAAAGTCAACCAAACCTTTACAATAACCTTCTGGCTATAAAGCCGATTAAAAACATCAGAAGAAAATTAAAAAAAATAACAATAAAAAAAATATTTGTATTTTCCTGCTTCAAAGATGCTAGAACCTTCCTTTAAAGGGCTTGAATCCTCCGCTGCTGCCGGTCATCGGAACATTAGTGATCTGCACAATTCGGTTTATACCAGAGGAGGAATGACTGTGGAAACACACAACATCAGTCAAATCAGTATGTACGTAAAGCCAACATCTGATAAAAAAAAAAGACTTCATCATAGTGTTGACTTCAATCCACCTTGCTTTTCAAGGCAGCAGTTCACAAAACCAGGGCCTCAAACTAACACTTTTCTACTATTGGCCAGTAACTACACAAACTATAGTTTTAATATTAATAGTAAATAAAGAGCATAACAAACTGGATAAACATGTAACTGCAATTACTTCAATTATTGCATTAAAAGAAATAAAACTATGATATTATCAAACATGATAAAACTATTTTTGAATGGCTCTGCTTTCCAGTGTTGAACTACAGAGCTTTTGTTTTGGCAGAATAAACATTTAGCAAGCACATGCAAACAGAGAGGAAGCAGCATGACCTGCTCTTTTCACATGTTTTTAGACACTTGTGAACAGCCCCCTTAAATAACATGGACCCATTTCAAAAGACTGGTATGACGCGTTTAACGTTCATCATTACCTTAAATCCTTGACGTGTAAATTTGATGTTATTCTCTCTTCTGGCTGCAGTCTACAATCTATTTATTTTTCATTTTTATCAAAGTCTTGATAACACCATCCTGGCATTTTTCTTTTATCATTTCAGCAAATATGACTGCAAAAAGATATTTGTTGTAATCTCCGATTCACTGCGCTCTAAGTTTACCTAACTATGACACCTCCCACTACTGATAAACCTGGAAATGTAAAAAGGGTCTATTGGAGGACATGGAAGAGATCCTATTCTTGCTCATTGGTATGTGCTCATATCACCACAAGAAATTGACAAGCTTTGAGCTCGGGTCAACCATTGTTTCACTGCAGCAAAATTTGTCAAGTTTCAGATGCATTTAAAAACACTTCCTGGGTTGGTAAAACCCCACTTTGACAAGCAAGTGACTGTTTTCTGCAGACCAATCAGAATTCTACAAGTCTAACGCCACCTTTTATGTACCCCTTACAAAAAGGTCCTACTAAAGTAGTATTTTATGATGGATCTATATTTTGGTATTCACAAGCAACCTCTGACTAGAGGTATATATATACACACCCATGATATGTCCAAACTTTTGACTAGTACTATAAACAAATGATATATATGTTTGCAATAATTTATCCAGAAGCTTTTTCAAATATGAAAACTTAAATTTAAAATTATTTTTTTCATGATGTGTCATATTATATTGTAAATACTATAAATGTTCTATAAAAATATAGGCGCTCAATTTTATTTAATGAGCATCTTAATGGAATAACATTTTTAGTAATCAAAATGTTAATTGAATAAAATCATGAATCTTATTCAATTGAACAGAATCTTAATCAATTTAACAAAGTATAAATAGTGACTGAAAAATTATTAAAACTACGTTAACCAGGAGTTGCTCTCACTTTAACTCTTAAATAATGATATAGAAATGTTTCGTCTAATGAAAATCAACATCTACACTCAGGCAATATATGTGGTGGTTTACTTTTAGCTTTATACAATATCTGAGTAAGAAACAAGCTCTAGTCATATTCAGGTACACAGTGCTGTTGTGTACTGCTGTATTCATTTACTGATGTGTCTGCAAATGTACAGCAAAATGAATGTGCTGCTACTCCGCTGCACCAAACAGAAGCCCAGAGAGACAACACTGGTGAACTGTCATACTGTTATAAACTCCTGCCGCAGAGGTAACCGGGTGGCCATAATCAACTTAAAAGGCTCCCCACAAGAACACACACAGAGCTGAGGTAGGGGCTATTTGTGGATATTGTGACTTAAGTCAATGTACAGAAACCCAGGAAACTGATGGCGTCATTGTTTAACTTTACAGTAACAAAATAGTTTGCAGCTTATTGTGAGGACCGCTTGAATGCAACTGCTTACTGACTGAATGTCATGAGGGCTGGTTGCAAACAAATGAGTGCGCTCTGCTGGACAAACCAAGTAGTTACACCATTTCAATTAGTTCATATGTGTTATATGTTCTGTGACAAATATTTGACAATTTGGCGATACTGATACATCAGCGAGAAGCTCATATTGCACGATCTGCAAAGCGATATATCGGCTGGGCTCTACTTTTGACAGAGAAAATACTCGCATACTGCTCTGTTGAAACGAGCTACTATTACAGTGTACTCTTTTGCAATTAGATAGTTGTGCTTAAACATATGACATGTTCAGGTATTGTCAGAATGAGTGAATCTGCTCTTAAAGTTGGATAGAGATGGTACAATGAAAAAAATAAAAGGCACGTAATAGATACAATATGCACACTAGATCAAAACAAACCTGGAGTGTGGAGCCATCATGCCAGGCCGACTGTCTCCCATTCGGCGGTTATCTGTGAATCCTCCGCTCTGTGAGCCACCAGCCCCGTGCCAGTCTTTCCTGGGGCCCTGATCACGTCCATGTCTCTCTACCACCACCTGCCTGCCACTGCTGAAGTGCGGCTGTGGTAACAAGACATGTGGCATTAGATTTGCAAAATGGCAACAAAAGAATTGCCTCAGAAGCATGTTGTGTACATTACCTGCTCTCCCATAACCACAGCTCTGCCGTCTCGGCTGTTGAAGCCGCTTCTGCCACGGCTGGCTGAGGACACTCCTCTCATGGCAGGTCCAGGACCCTCTCGGCCTGGACGTTCCTGACGCATCTGAACTGGTCTGTAAATACAGTCGGCAGCAAAGCACTGGTTAACATCCACTCAAATCAAAGACTGGGCTTAATTCTCAGTTTGTGGTAGTATTTTGTTATTGCCACAAATATATACCAAGCACATACACACTGTATTTGGCAGAATTTCCAAAGGAAAAAAAAAAAATGTAACCGCTATTTACGTATTGTTCTCTCAGATTATTATAAATTCATTTAGGGCCTATAAAATGTAAAAAAGTATATAAATTACCTTAAGTAAATAACTATTATATAATAAACTTAGTACTGAGGGCTGCAACATACACAGACACACAAAAACATTGAATGAGTAAAAGAGTTTCAAATGATCATTAGATGTATGCAACGTTACACTGACATTGGACATTTTTTAAAATTATTTTTAAAAAGTTTTTAGGCCAAAAAGTAGAACATTTACTTTTATTTATTGTGTTCTAGGTCATAAATAATTTAGATTTTTAAACATCAGTACCAAACAAGATCTTTATATAATAAATAACAGGAATTTTAATTTTCAACCCCAGACGAGCAGGTAGCACATTCAGAAGATCTACCATACCTGACATCTTGCTTCGTACTCATTCCTCCATCATTCTTCCAGCCAGCATGGCTGCCGTCTCTGGGGGTGCGGGAGTGGGCAATTGTAGGAGGTGGTGCTCTGCCTCCAGACGCTCGATCAGGCATGGGCACTTGTCTACGCTCATCACGATCTCGAATCTCTCGTCGATCACTGTCTCGGAGCTCTGCACGAGGTGGAGGTGGTGGTTCTGTTCTCCGTACAGTTTCAAAGTCTTTTGGATAGCGCTCAAAGCCAGAGCCTTCCCGACGTGGAGCAGGTCGATTCTTCTTTGAATCAGCTTCATTAACAAAGCGATTACGTCTGCAAAAACGAAAAATCTAATTAAATATGCTACATCTGTTTAATTTAAACAACTTTGCTAATTTGGCAAATTAGCACTAAGACACAACATAAGATTTTATCTAAATTATTTTATAGCAAAAAATCTTTTTTTGTGTTGATACTTTATCTGCTATAGGCCTGTCATAGATAAATTAACATAATACTAAAACCATCAATCAATGGTGGCAAATTTCCTGAATACATTTTTTTCTTTGAATACATTAACAGGGTTCATCCACATTTTTACTACTAAAATTCAATGACTTTTCCAGGACTTAAGTAAATTTTCATGATCTAATGTTTCATGTAATGTCTATGTATACATGTTAAATAAGAAAAATTCTGCATCTTCAAAGTTATTACAGCATATCATAAAAAATGCAACAATCTATTTAGTTTAAATTAATCGTTATATCTATGTAAAATGTATTTAGATAATGTTCACACGGCACTAACAACGTGAGAGCATGTGTTTGACCATGGACAGAAAAGATATAAAGACAACAAACCTTTTAATACAGTCATTTGTTAAACTAATTTCCATGACTGTAGGTTTTTCAGTTTTTCCAAAACTTTTCCAGGACTGGAAAAAGCCATGTCAAAATTCCATGACTTTTCCAGGTTTTTCATGACCGTATGAACACTGATTAACAATGATTTTTTTATTAAAAGCGTTCAGTCAAAGTATGCTTGAGAATTCAAAGTTCACCTATCAAAGTTGTTGGACTGCACAGCAGAGGACTGTGGGTACCGGTTGCGGTCTCTGGGATTAAAATCATTAAAACGGTTTTGTTGTCTGCTGTTGTAGTCTCCGCCTTGACTGATCCGGCCCTCTGGCTCAGTCGCCATCTTTTTACCACTATTCCAGTATGGATCGTCCCTCCTGTACATAAAGAGAGGAAAAACCTTAGAGACCAGTAACACCTCAGTAACAACTGTACAATGAAATTGTTCCCACACCTCTGGTCAACATCACGTCCCCTCTTTAAGTTGTTTCGTTTCTCCTGCTCGTAACGCAACTGTTCTTGTTGTCGTCTTAGTTCCTCGCGTTCACGAGCCAAACGCTCTGCTTCCTTGCGTCGCTCCTTCACATACACAACATTTCAGCACATCAACAAACACAAGACATGCCAACTCTGAATTTGCATGTGCAGGTATATATTGTGGTCGCACCTGCTCTATTCGGATCCGCTCCCGTTCCAGTCTCTCTCTCTCCATGCGCTCGCGTTCTAGTTTTTGTCTTTCCACCTCCAGTCTTTGCCGTTCTCTCATTAGGTTCTCCCTTTCTTCACGCTCTCGTATAACACGGATCCTCTCTCTCTCTCTGCGCTCCCGCTCTGCTACTTCGCGTCGTCTGAAGGTCAGACCAAAACAGCATTATAGACTGCAAACCAAGCTCTTTCAGATTTTGTGCATACATGAAAAAGCATGTCTACCTGCGCAGTTCCACAGCCCTGCGAGCACGCTCCATCCTGATCATGCGCTCACGCATTCGCTGTTCCTTGATCTTCTCAAATGGCAGGAAGTCTTTATTGCCACCTTTGTTTGGCATGGGACGCCCTTTCTTCATCATCTCCATCTGTAAGTTTTTACAAAAGCAAATAAATTAAAAACATGATGCATAATAATCGAGAGAGTCTTCTCACAATAATGAGTTAACTAACCTCATCAGGTGGTCCGAACCACCTGGGTCGTCTGTTCATCATGTTGGGTGGACCAGGCTGTGAAGTAATAGACAATCAGTTAATTTGGCCTTCAAAAATAACATTTTAAAGAAAATTAATTACATTTTATGCATGTCTATTGTACCTTCTCAAACCTCCCACCCCTTCTAAAAGGAGGACGAGATTTATTGAAGACTTGCTCTCCTTTAGGCTGGTTGAGCACTGTACTGCCAGGACTCTTTCCTGTGTTTTAGAAGGAGACATGCAACTTAAAAAAAAAAAAACACACAACTATATGTTCTTATTCCTAGCTAAATTAGGGATGCAGTGAAACTATGGCTACTAAAAATGACCAGTTTTGAAGAAAAACAGTGACATTTAATTAACATTTATCTGGTTGTTTTGTTTACTCAAGGGTTTTTTCTGTCACGTGCGTCCTGTTTTTTGGGTTCAGTCAAAAATTTTCCCTTTGATGCATCACTAAGACTAATACAATTAAACAGTAACATACGGCCAAGTTTCTTGTCATCTTTCTTTGCTGCCTCGGGTCCAGAATTGGAAGGTGCATCAGATTTGTTGCTTTTGGAGTCCTGTTTTTTGATGTCTTTGCTGTCCTTCTCAAAGGGTTTGTCTGACTTCTTTTCCTCTTTCTTAGATGAAACTGGAGTCCTTTTGAAAATAAAGTAGTATGACAAATGCAAAAAAAAAAACCAACCTTATGGTTAAAACTGGATAAACGCTTACTTGCTGCAAGGTTTTGCTCCAACTGGAGTGCGCTTTTCTCCAGCAATTTTACTGGAACCCGCCTTGTCTTCTCCCTCTTTTTTTGAGAAGTCCTTCTTAAATGGGTCAGTTTTCACCTGCGAGGATGATACCTCGAGATCAGAGATCAAGTATGAAAGTATCATTTAGTATCAACCCCATAGAAATCCCTTAAACACGCAAAGCAAACCCTCTTCCAGCACAATGGTGAAGCTCTTACCCTGTCCACAGATATCTGTTGTCCATGGAGTTCTGTGCGGTCCAAGTGAGAGATGCACCTGGCCACTTCTGCACTGGAGGACATGGTAACTAATCCATAACATTTAGCTCCTGGGCTACGAGCATTGGTGACCACTTTGGCACTAAAAACCTATTTTAGAAAAGAATTATAATAATATTTACACGCATGTGCATTTTATACATATATATACACACACATATATATACGCCCACACATACATACATACATACATACATACATACATACATACATACATACA
>CAIGQQ010031706.1:504786-515676 GCA_903798035.1 Danio albolineatus
CATACATACATACATACATACATACATACATACATACATACATACATGCATGCATGCATGCATGCATGCATGCATGCATGCATGCATGCATAAGTTGGACAATAAAACAAACCCCTGGCTATATAACACAATAATTAATTAGTATAATGTAGGACCTCACTTTGTGGCTAGCACATTATCAATTTGTCTTGGGAATGACAGATACAAGTTCTGCACAGTAGCCAGAGGGATTTTGAGCCACTTGCAGAATATTGGCCTGGTCACTACGTGATGATTGGTTAGGAAAACGTTTCCTGACTCGCTCCTCCAAAAGTCCACCAAAGTCGATCAATAATTTTTGGATCTAGTGACTGGTAACTTTCATATTCATTAAACTATTAGTCACCAGTCTTGCTGTGTGTGTAGGTACATTACCATCCTGATACTTGACACCGCCTTCCGGTTACAATTTTTGAACTATTGGGTACACATGACCCTCCAAATAGTTCGGTAGTCCTTGGCAAAGATGCGTTCATCTAGCACAAGTATTGGGCCTAGGGAACGTCATGACACTGCAGCCCAAAATCACTTCACTCTGGGCACACAAGAGCTTGCTTACTCTTGTATCCACAGTTACTCTTGCTGAATGTGGTTCATCCTTATTCATGGTATGCTGACATTAGCCTGGATACCATGGCTCTTGATACAACACAAAGACTTGCTGTCTTGGTCACAGATGCACCAGCAAAATGCGCAGCAACAATTGCTCCTCTTTTGAACTCTGTCAACCATAATGTTGTGTGCACTGCAATGTTTCAAGCAAAACTGTGCTATTGCTCTGCTAATTACACCTTCACACTGTGCTACTGGTGGAATGCACAAACAATGAAGATTGGCCACCAGGCTGGTCAAATACAGCCATGAAACCTCCAACACTAAATACGCCAATGATTTAGTTTCATTGGCCAAACCCTGTATGTTATACATGTACATTTGAAGTAACTATTTCAACTGCTTAGCCACAAACATATTAACGATAAGATGCATCAAATACAAAAAAAGAAATTACCTTTCCATATTTGCCAAAGAGGTTCTTGAGATCAGCTGCTTTGGTGTTGGACGACAGGCCGCTCACCCACAGATTGCGAGTAGAGCTGGTACTGCTGCTGCCACTTCCTGAAAACAGACCAAGAGCTTTAGGAAACACTGCGCTACTGCTTACCAAGCTTAAAAATGTATCATGTTGCTTAAGAATTATACAACTGTAATACCGTGTATAAACTTAAATTCTTAGTTAAATATTCTAAAACGTGAATCCATTTAATTAAAAAATGCATACCTTTTTCATCTTTCGCAGCCTTTCCATCTCTGTCTTTCGAAGAGCTAAAATGTGGATATTACAAGAGCGACAAGAAGAGAGAAAAACTTTAATGAGTACCAGCGCATGAGAGAAGGCTTTGGGCACCGAGGTACAGCTCCAAACAAACAACAAAGGTTATACAAATGTTTGGTGCATTACAGAAAAAGGAAAAGAACAAAAAAATAATAAATCCCCATAGGCAAGGCTTGCATTCCGACAAAAACTCCAATAAGGCTTCTTTTTTCTTGCTTTTCCACAGGAGGAAGGTGGGTCAAGTTTTCTGCCAATTTATTCCCTTGACCAATGACATCCTTAGGAGGGTGTTCAACTTCAGAGAGAATCCCTTCACTGGACTGACAAACCCCTCTGACATCACTGGGACTACTGCTCTTTTTTTAACCCATAAGTAGGGACTGGAAAAGCAAGTGCTGGAAATGTGTGCGTAACAGACGTGTTTTCATCTCCTCGTTTAACTCCAATTACCAAACTTGAAAAAATGGCAAACCAAACCAAAAGAGCAAACCAAAGGCAGGGATTAGGTACAATGAACAACTTGTTATGAAACAATTCTTGCGGCTACCCACAATGCTGCGTTCTTAGTGAGCTGGAACTTGGTAGTAGTATCTTAAAGAACTGACATAGAAAGACAAACCTCTTTGCTTGACCTGTTGCCCCAGTTGAAGAGGGGCCTTTCTTCCCAGAATCCTTTTCCTTGTCTCCCGTTTCTCCTTTCTTCGAGGCCTCTCTGCTGTCCTTTTTGGTGGCGTCTGACTTCAGCCCGTCATCTCTCTTACCGTCCTTGTGGCCATCTATCACTTCAGCCAGCGAGTCTGTCTCCTGCCCCATCTCAGCAGCGGCCTCAGGCTCTTCGCAGCACTTGTCTGCCTCAGAATCTGGAAGTTTCACATGTTTACCTGTTTCCAGGAGGTCGTCGCCATCCACATCGAGTGTGATGGCATCTTCAGCCTGGATGGTGACAGATATATTGTCATCCTCAACTTCTTTCAGGGGTTCAGGAGCAGGCTCGCTCTCCATGGCCTCCAGCGCTGGGGCTTCAGGATCAGCTTCTCTCTCTGCCTCAATCTCTGCATCAGGATCGGGTTCAGGTTCGGGCTCTAGCTCCACTTCTGCCTCAGCCTCAAGATCAGGCTCCACTCCTGCCTCAACCTCGGGCTCTGCAAGGCCGTCTTCACAGGAGAAGGTTTTAGAATTGTCACGAGTAGCATCATCAGTATCAGTTACATCTGAGGGATTTAACAAGCATAAAACATGGCAAAAACACATTGTTTAACATTCAAATCTTTGTGCTACGTGACCTAGAAAGTACAACAAAGAGCAAGTTTAGTATTAGTGGTCATCTTGGGTGAGGAAACCACAGGTACACATAAAAACACATTCCTTTGAGAACAACGTAGAGGCTGGACAATCTTCTTGCCATGATGAATTTCTTCGTCCATTGTGAAAGTTCCAAAACTGGGTGACATTGACACACATTTTGCTCCATGGACATGCATTCAGTCTGAGTGAAACTGCATATTCGTGCCATTATGAAAGTTCTCCTGGCAGATGTCACTCGGTTTTTTCCTTGTGGTCACATCGAGGGTCTTCTTTCAAACACTTATGCTGACTGTCCATCTCAGTTTACAGCTGATGAGGCAAATCGAAACACGGGTGCCAAATCTTCTCTGATCCTTTGGAGAAGTTCAGTCTTGTTTACAGCACTCTGTCCAGTAACACAGTTAAAAACGGATGTCCACTAAGCTCCATCCAGTCTTGAATGAGTTCAAAGCACAAGCAGTGACGTTAATGTCCATCTATGCCATGTTGGGTACACTGTAGTTAGAAAGAAGTGTCAAGACTTTGGTGAACAAGGTTCATATGTCATGTCCTGACCAGTCATCAAAGGCATGCAGCCTGTTGCAGTCTCGATTTTCAAAGACAGTCCAGTCTCAACAGAAAAACACTTGGGAAACTTTGATGGTGTTCTGAAGAGTGGAAACTTGTTGAAATCAATGGGGTGAAAGGCTTTCTTCTTGGTGATGAAATGCAGTAGCATGGTGTGCTCTTTTTTTAATGAATTAGATGAGAAGAGTAGGAGGATCACTGATGTTAATTACAGACGATGCAGCATTATCTGTCCTTTGATGCAGCACATTCCAGATGGGACATTTTAATGTCCATGAATTGCAGCAAAAGATGTTTTATTTTGTTTGAGATAGAAAACCAGTAAAAGAAAAAGGAGGCAAGAGAAGTCCAAACTTCTATAACCTGAAAAACAGAAGTTACATCTGCACCCTAATAAGTGACCAAACATACCTTTTTCAGATTCCTCTTCCTCAGTCTCCTGAAAATGAGAAAGAAAACATTTCAAACTACAAGAAAAATATATCAAATAATGTAAATCGATCACTCAATGAAAAACATGTATTTTATTAATGCCCTGCTGTAATTCGTATATCACAAACCTCTGCCGACATTGTTAATAGAAGTAATCATTTTAAAGATTGTCTTGAGCATCTGATTTTACCTTAGAGGAAATGAAAGCACAGAAGCTCTAACTCACTCACGGTAAATGTGTGCGCACTGCACATGATGAAAGACGACAAGGCGCATATGCTATAGAAGATAATAAATTTGTTTAGATTACTAGATTAGGCTATGAAGGCTATTTTAAAAATATATTTTTAAGAACTATGAATTAACTGTAATTTTCCAAACAGAAAAAGGTTGGTTTGATGTACACTAAATCATCAAAACTATATCTGTTGTTTATGAGTGACGCCGCAGCACGTGCTGATGGAGAGAAAACACAGACAATTCAACTGTTTGCAAAGAACTTTTCAGAAAGTTTTGCAGCTTCGTTCTCCACTTGTGTGAAGAGACCGCGGTGTTTATGACAAGGATCTAGAAGAGGCAATCACTATCAGTGCTGGTTTGGCATCAACTCGTCTGTGTCGAACTGTGAGCCGCAATCTTCTTCTTTCAAATCCTCATTTCATTTTGCTTTTTTTTTTTTTTGGCAAAATAGGCCATGTCTGTAATTGCATGTGTTACTGATTCGCGATTTAACAAATCGCCTGTGTTGTACATTTATGCAGCAATACTTAATGACACAAAATTTTAAAAATATATATTTGTATCTGTTTAACTAATAGCATTAATCAGTTGAAACGCATCCTTTCGGTTTACGGTTAATCTGAGCATCCTTACTTTAAGCAAAGGTCTGTTTAATGAGATCTTCTTTGGCACAAAGCAAAACTTTGTAGGGACACTGACCTGTCTAAAAACAATTAAGTTACAATGGCCGTGACCCCTCTTAGGACAAAAAATAAAGCCATAACCACTACCCAGAGTTTGTCTATAGATTTAGGTCATTGTAGCTTTCTTTTTTCTGTTCAGGAAATCCCCCTACCTCTATAATCTTATCTATATATCTAAAATAGTCAGGTCTGGAGTCTGTGGAGAGCATTTCATGACTGACTGTTTTTCTCCCTTGAAATATGATTTCACTGCATTAGCATTGTGTTTGGGATAATTACCATGCTAAAAAAATTTAAGTATTTCCATTGATGACCATACAATTTTACAGACATCAGCGGCACAAATGTAACCTTAAAAGGATATGCTTGGCAACATGACCTAAATATGAAAGATACATTTAACACTTTACCAGGATTTTGATTATTGAACAATTATTTTATTCAATGCAATTGTTTATTTACTTATTACTTTTATTATAGTTTTACTTTTTTACTCATTATATTTGTACTGTAAATAAAAACATCTATTAAGGAAGGGACCATTTTTCTTCCTAATAAAAAAGTATGTTTATATTATTTGCAATATTAAAATAAACTAATTATTTATAATTATTTATAATTCAAATATTTGATATCCGTGACCCACGATGTGCGTTGTCGTGCATTTATACTTCTGCACGCTGTATGTGCTGCTTTGCAATAGCACTTCCGAAACACTAGCTGGCAGTAGGTTATGTTCCTCTGTGTCAAACTTCTTCGCTACCTTAACGTACAAGTGGCCCAAACTCGCTCATTTTGAGGCAGGACACAGGCCAACTTTAATAATAAAGTAAACACAAAGCAGCTCCTTCACGGGACTCCACCCTTGTAAAACACTTGCTCCATTGGGCTCCAAGCCGACCAATCACAGAGCTTGCGCTATGTGTCGTTTCGATGTGTAGTTAAATTGTTTGAGAGGTGCGCATTGGCCACGGCGACTACACACAGGCTGTGCCGGAGCATACGCTTGACGCAGAAGTATAAATCAGCCTTAAGAAATGCGAGCGAGTGATGCTTGACACATTTTAGGTGATTTAAAAAATAAAAAGAATTATTGCTACTAATAATCTGACAGGTTTCTGAATATTGTCTGCGATCACTCGAACCGAGTTGCTGAAGTAAAAATGCAGGTGGTACATGAGTGCTGGGCTTTGAATCGCCGCTGTTCAAAGAAGCTGATTTACATGCAGCGTTCCAATTATTTGATGCAAGAGTAACTCACATTCTGTTTTTTGCATATCTCAAAAAACATATTTATGGCCCATCGGCATGCTGCACATCTGAACAGTCAGACCATGTGTGGTAGTATATTTTTAATATTTATTATAAAATATTTATATAGTAAAAACATTACAAATTACAAAACAGCTTGTAAATTTTGAAAACTGTTGTGAAATATTTTCTAGCAATGTTTTTGAACACATAAAGGGTTACTGGACTTGCAGACTCCAAAGGGGACATATTCTGCAAAAATCTGTTTTATAAGGGATTAAATACAGTTGTGTAGCAACAGTATGTAAATATAGCCATCCTCTAATGGTAAAAATGTATTAATTCTGTTTCTTATAATACACTTGATGAAATCAGTCTGCTGAAACACTTTGACATTCTCCCTTTGTACGTGTCATCAGAGGGAAAGCCCTCTGATGCCCTAGTGACAATCGCCCCCTCATTAGCAAAAACAGCCCTGAGTGAGAAGCAGCCTCTGCTGCTAGTTTTCACCAACTGAAGATAATGTCAGCAACCAAAAGGATTATAAATGTGGTTTTAGGATGCACAAATGAACACTGTAGTCTTCATAGACTGCCTTCTTCTTTTATGTACAGATAATGTTAATCCGGTTTTGAATCTGCTGCTATGGTGATACATGGGTGTTTGAAATTCTTCTTTTAAAAGGACCACGTTTCGAATTAATTTAAAGCTAGTCACCAAAATTGATTCAAAGCCTAAAAGAGCAAGTTTGAGGTAATTACAAAAAAAATTGTGTATGGCATTTTGTGTTTCACACACTATTTAGGGACATCAGAGACTTAGTTTACATTTTGAAAAAAAGGACATAAGTCACCTTTAAAATAATATATATCAGCATAAAACAATTTTTTGCAGATTATTTTTTATATTATGGTACTAAAAATGTAAAATCACATGTTAATCATGAATTTGTTAAATTGGTGATCCTAACACACTGCAAAAATAATCCTCTCCATACCTTTGAGAAGGACTCCTCCTCCATTGTGGTATCAGGGTCCAGCTCTGTCTTTTTTCCTGGCAAGGCAAAATAATGATTTACGGTCAATTAAGAAAAAAAAACAAACGTGAAGTAAATAAGTTCAGAGAATGAAAATTTACCTTTAGATTTGCCATATTTTCTAGTGGGTGTGTCAGCTGACATGGTGATCTCAATGTTGTCTGGATCACCACCTTCATCTTCTATGGCCTGCACACAAGAACACATGATCCCTGGTTACTGCAATCTATGATCAAGAAAAGCTCAAATTGAGCTCACACTGCTACTATCTTGCAGAAATAAAGTATAAACGTGCATCCGTTAAACATACATGTACGCATATACAATGCATGTTTTTAAAAATACATTTAGGACTACCTTTCACTGAAATAAATGCTCTGAACGATGAACTTTATTAAACCTTTAAATACCAGTTCTGATTTGCATCCACGTAGTTTTAACATAACGTTATAGAAGATTGCAGAAAAACATCGTTACATTTGACTCAACATATCGAAATTACTGCACGTTAGACAACAACTATAAATAAAGGTGAAAATGTTTCAAGTAGCTAAATTAATAATATGAGCTCGTGTCGCGTTAGCAGCGTTCACTCGCTAACAGAAGTTGGCCTGATCCATTAACGTTACATATTGGCTTTAGAAACTGCAATTATATAATTCACCAAAATCCTGTAGTGGCAGGTCCCAAACGCCTGACAACACATTCATGCTCTTATTTAACGCATTTAAACAGGGTTTTAATCATGTGTTGGGGATATAAACCGGCTATGCTGGCTCATTAGCCACAAAGCTAACTCGCGAACGTTTCTCTCGGTGCTCTTTTGATAAACAGTAGTAAATTAAAATTACCTGCTTTAGTCTTGCGATCAGTGTGTTTTTCACCCCACTAACATCCAAATTTCTTCGTTTGAGCTCTGATTTGAGGTCCACAACACGTAAATCTGTAATCTTCTTAGTCTCTGCTGAAATGGCCCCCGACGCCATTTTACCTGTGTAACTGAATCTGTGTGTGCGAGGCGAAGAGCTCGACAGCGACACACTCAAACTAACAATAAACTACAACGACCACCGTGTGTTGTTGACGGTAAAAACGTCTTTCTGAAATGCTGAAAGCGTATGACGTTATAAATATCACCGTTTGTTATCCGTTAATATCTACAACGTCATAAATTAAACCTCTTGCTTGAGAAAAGTATGCTTTAAATAAGCTAGAAAATGCTTTTAACCCTTTAAGCGCACTCGTTGACGATTAAACGCCATGTATTACCGATCATAAATAAGTATGAGTTTAATTTCTTTAATTCATTTTTTATTACATTTATTCATTTATTAATTTTTTTCAGTACAGATCTATTTTTTGCACAAAAACTTTATTAAAACAAGCACAAGACTTTTCATTGTCTCCATATTAAGGTATTCTCTTTCATAAACTCAGTAATAAAATATTTTAATAATCGGGAAAATATTAACTAAGTAAAAATGAATTTTGTTTAAGTAGCAGATTTTACATTAGCATGCGCATTTTGGTATGTTCTGAAAATTGCATTCTAGAAAACTGCTCTTAATAAGAGAATACAAATTTGTACAGTACACAAATCATTTGCATGTGGTTCAGACAGTTAGTTACCTCAGTTGAACCATAATTACCATGGTAAATCCGTCAGTATTTTGTCAGGCTGAAGAAGGCACAAGAACGGACACATAAAAGAGTTACCTAACTTTATTAATTTCATTATTTTAAAACTAATATAAATCCCACGGAATATCATCCTGGGGCCATTAAATCTATGAATGCATGGACGCCTGCCATTAAGTACTGCATTCCAACACTCCATTCAAAATTATTACAGTTTTTCTTCAAAATTCAGCAATCAGAGTGGAAATACACGGCCTCAGCACACTCATTCTCACAGCACTCCTGTCTTTTGTCTCTCATGTGCAAGTATATGCAAGTTAGCTAGTTGAGATTAATATTAGTGTTAGGATTTCACAGCAGCAAAAGAAGAAGAAAAAAAAAAAAAGCAAAGTAAAGGGGAAAACAGTTTGCTGCACAGCCGCAAAACAAATGCATGTTAATGGCAATATCCAAGAAGAAATAATCAGCTAACAAGAGTCACTTTTTAGGTTGCTGAGAGAGAAAGAGAGATAAATGAAGTAGGCTAGGAGACCCTGATGAAAAAATAAATAATCCCAGCACTCCATGTTTTGCGGTGGCTGTTTCTTCAGGCCTGTCGTTCTCACCGGACCAAGTCAACAAATCGAGCTCATCTGAGAAATTAAACTCGATCGAGAATCCAACTTCATCATATAATAAAAACAACAATCAATCAGAATACAGGTAGGTGACATTAATTTTTTTTTTTCTTTCTCTTCTCTTTGAAAATACATCAGGTGAAGTGCGTTACATGTGACGTCAGATTGAGGTGCTGAAAGGGGACTGATGGAACGCAACTGTGCGAACGTTCAAGGGGTGAAGTGTGCAGTTGGTTCTCATCAGGGCTGGAGTTGAATTAATTTCCGTTCTGTCGGTTCAGGATGTAATGCATATAAATTTAAAAGTAAATGTACAAGGCGCATCTCTGAATGCTTTCACACTAACTCCCTCAATCGAGTTAGAGCTGGTCAACGAGCCAAATGAAATGCAATAGACTCCAGCCCAGGTTCCCGTGTTGAGAGTGAATTGGCGTGAGGGTGAACACTGTTACAGCAGCTGATCTTCTTAACCATGATCTTGTTTCCTAATTAAGGAATGTCTTGATTCACTTTTAAAAAAATATTCAGATCACAATTGCCTAAAACATAAAACTAATCAATATACTGATCAATAAATTGAGTCCTGCAATGTTTTAAAATGGAGGTTGACATTCTATTCCAGTAAAGCAAGGCATCAGGTATGTAAAAATGCTTCTTTACCAGAGCAGCAATCCTCGCCTGCAAGTTCTCAGGCCGTATGAGGCCTAGTTCATTATATGTGCAAAGAAATGCATTGCAAGGAACCATGCAAAAAAATAAAATACAATGACACTTATGAAAACAAAAGCTACATAAACCCTTTATAAATACAATACAATTCAAAACCCTTAATGAAGATGTTATTTCTAGCTGTACTGGTACTACATGATAGCTGGCACGCTAGGCTTGATGCTTTTGTGTGTGTCTGTGTGTGTGTGGATTGTTGTTTTTCTTTTTTCCTATAGTTGCGCAGGTATTTCATGCCATCTTTGGTTGAATGCGTTACTGACGAAAACGAAAAGGAAAACGACAAATAAATGTCCAACAAAAAGGTTGCAAGAAAAATAGCATCAACTCTCTGAAGATAACTGAGCCTCGATGTCCACTCTGCAGATGGGGCATTTCTTATTAGTGAGGAGCCATTGGTCTACACACAGTTGATGGAAGAGGTGCATACATGGAAGGCGCCTGCAAAAAAAACAAACAGGACTTTAAGAATAAAAAAAACAAATGTTCAATGCATTCTTGTAGATTAGAGGTTCTCAATCTCAGGGCTGGAAGTCCTGCAGATTTTTGCTCCAATCCCAATAAGACACATCTGGGTTAGCTAATAAAGTCCTTACAAGGCAAATATCCATTCAGATGTGTTAAGGCAAGTTGGAACTAAAATCTGCAGGACACTGGACCTCCAGGACCGAGTTTAGTACCCTGGTATAGATAAAGGAAATCCCTGAAAATTTAAAAAACACACTGTAATTCACATGTTTCAACTCCAGAGGGCAGCAGAGTACATAAACGATTCATTCATGAAAATCAATCGTTTATATTAAATACATTAAATTACAGTCCCTCCAGGATCTAGCAGGGACAATTTTAGACGTTTGGTATAAAATGTCTGATTTTGTAATGGCTTTTCACAAAAACTATTTAACTAATTTACATTCTATCTATCTATCTATCTATCTATCTATCTATCTATCTATCTATCTATCTATCTATCTATCTATCTATCTATCTATCTATCTATCTATATCTATATATATATATATA
>CAIGQQ010031706.1:515776-532731 GCA_903798035.1 Danio albolineatus
ATTCTGTGAAAGCATATTTTTAAAATTGTACTAATTCCTGTGATCCAAAGCAGAATTTTTAGCTTCATTACTCAAGACATTAGAACTCAGAAATCATCCTAAGATGTAGATTTGTTGCTCTATTATGATCATTTAATACTGGTGCTCAGTAAATATTAAGCAGATATTTAAAGTGGCGTTCACTATAAAGAACCCTTGCAAACCGAAACCCATTAAATTTCTGGCAGGTAATGAATAGCAATAAACTGTTTTAAAAAGGGAAATTATTTAATAATAACAATAGCCTTTTATAATTTACAATATCATGTAATATTACAAAAGTTACATAAAATAAATAACTGTAAAAAGAAAGTTCTGAATTACATAAGAAATCCATTTAATGATATAATTACTCTTGAACAACCTCATCATTCTCTACAGCTGTTTAGAAAACAATGTACGCTACTGTGTTTTTTTTTAAGAGTTTACCTGACATCCTCCCCTTCTTCCAGTATAGACAGACAGATGGTGCATTTCTCCTCCGTGTCTTCCTCTGCCCCCTCCTCTTCCTCCTGCTTACCATGCAGCTTTCTCTGTGCATAAGTAAGAAGCAGAAAGGCCATTATGAGTAGTTTCATTGCACGCCAATCCCCATGAACATGTAAACAGTACCACACATATTACGTCTTCTTCCCCCAAATATATGCAATTTATATCAATGTTTTCAACTGAGTAAAAAGTAATATCCACAAATAAAGCAGCTTAACAACTCAACAGTCTTTATTATTACAAACATTCAAGAAGACGGCAGAAAAGAACACAACCTAAACTTCCACATAACATACTATTAATCAAAAAAGCAGACACATTTGCTGACAATGTGCTCCTCGGCTACATCAACTAGGCCATTTGTCGACTATCCCTGCCCCTGTTAACATCTACACAATATGTGAGCTACAACATGTTTTCCCAAACTATTTGTTCACATTTTTTCTCACCGAGTTTGAGGTTGAGTGCATTTTTTTCCCAACAGATGCCCATGCTTCAGGTGCTAACTGTTCCTCAGTGTCTCTCTCCACCACCTTCTGTATCAGGGCGGCAGGGTTTTAGATTACTTTACATTACTGGTAGTCAGAATAATAGAATGCATTCTGTCATCTGTATGGAACCTTTGCCTACACATTAGTGACATTACAAACGTCTACGCTATGCCGCTTTTGGCAATAAAAGGACTGGGTGAGGATTTTTGTGATGCGTCTTATGACACAACAGATCTGGTTTTTATGGCTCCTGGTTGATAATTTGTTTGTGTCTCTAACAGGAAGCCCCTATATTATATCCTCAGAGTCTTTTATGTCCATTATCACCAAACAGGACTTTTGACCACCTGATGTGTGTAAGTGAACGTGTTCTCACCTTTTTGTATTTGTGTGGGTAGGTGCACCTCTCTATGGTTCCCTGAGAGGCCCCTCGGTTCACAGTCCCCAGTCGCTCTTCTAAATGCAGCAGATCCTGATTTTTAAAAAACACACACACACACACAATACTGGTTACAAAAGCTTTTAAATGGGTTGTGTTTTAAAGAAATTAATCTCTTCATTATGAGTGAGTTTGTTTTAAGGTTGATTTTTATTTTTTACATTCTGTGCAGAGTAGTTTGTTCTGTAATTTTGAGTGGTGTAATGCAGATTGCACACAGAAGGTGTTTTATTGAAGGATGGGGACATTTAAAAAAAAAAAGAGACTGAAAGCAATAACAAACTTGGCTTTAAATGAACAGAGCCAAAAACTCAAGAGGTTTTCACATGCAAAAAAGCATCAAAAAGACTCCTTTTACTGTTTTACAAAAATATATCCCCTAAAATCGAATTGACCGTTCGCTAAGCCACACCCAAAAACCGCCACACATCAATCGTGGCTTAGCAACCGTAGTTACGCAAGGGAGGTCTGTCAAGCTTTCGAGCAAGGGGGAAACAAGCCAAAGCGTTGTGTATATGAATTGTGCAAATCTGATACCCCGATATCCTAAAGTTTGGACGGGGTAGTGGAATTTTGTCCCTTTTCAAAACCTAAAACCCAAGGGGAGACATGCAAGCGTGGATCAAGCTCTGTGAGGGGCGCTAAATGAGCAGAGTTAAGTTGGTTTTGTGTTCGATATTCCTGACACATTCAGTGATAGACGGCAATAACTCACACACGTCTTACCCTGAAAAGATTTAAACTAACTGTAAACTGTAAAATACAAAGCAGGTTATGTTTCCCAGTTGTCTTTTTTCTTTCATTTTGCTCTATATTATGAGCACTGCTCCGTTTAAGCCCTCGCCATAGTAGTCATACTGATAGCAATCATATTTCCATCTGTTTCAAGCTACGAACATTTGAAATTACATATCAACAGAACAAAACTGAGATGTGATCACAAACTGAGCACTTGTGATCAATATACTTCACCCGCAGCTGTTTTTCAGTCATTTGTTTCCCTCATGTTCATGTCAGAGCTACAATGCACTGATGTTTTTGTCAGTATTTTGGAGATTTAGTCATTGGTGACGACGTTATAGCGGGTTAGTGTCTGCTTTTATATTTAGTGTCTGATTAATATTCGCTGATAGGGAAAATCTATTTGTTCACTTCTGCTGTTTATACTTTGATTTGCTTCTCTTTTTTTTTTTTACTTAAATTAGAATAAAAAAAGTATAACATACTGACCAGTTATAGGTACATTGCTATGGGTCAACGATGCTAATATTCAGCACAAATCCATCAATTTCGCCTTTCTGGCTGCTCTTTTTATAAATGTAGTATGTATGTATGTAGGCAAGTACGTAGAAGCACTGTCCATGTGTTTCCTTGTCAGTTAGTATTGCTATATTTCATTGCACAACTAGTCTATCAGGGTTTTGGGCTAAAATAGAGAAATCACAGTTTAATTTGTTATTATTAGATTGTTTTTTAAAGTTCCCCTATCCAGCTCTGCATGAACTAAGCTGTTGAATGGTCAGCGTATGAGGCGGCTAGGCTAACCATGCTTCAATTTAGATTAAATTATTTTCTAATCGGTCGCCAATTGTGTGGTGAATATACTCCTGCAATGCATACTACAGTCCTTTTCTGTCTGGCTTTCTCAGATATTCTCACCTGTTCGCCAATAATAACTAATTGTATCCCTGGGAATGTCTAACACCGGCGCATACATACTGTAACAAGACGTGCCAGGCATGAAAGCTTGACAGGCGTAGCAACAGTAACTAAGAAGGGCAGGGCTTAGCGAAGGGTCAATTTAATGTAACATTTTAGATACCAAAACCATCTTGTCAGTTATCCTTAGAGGAAAAATAATTTGATGCTATTTTAAAATATTTTATTTGGCAGCACCAAAATACTACTTAGTTGTAATTCTAAACAACTACTCAATTGTGGTTTTACTCATTTGTCAAAAAGCAGCGTTTACTAACTTAAAGTATAATTAATTTTATTCATTATGATTGCTTATTCTTAATAATTGTGTCAGTTCTTTAAGCAAATACTGTATATCCGCTATGCTACACCACATACAAACATGCACCATTTACTTTTTGCATGCATTCTTTAGATTTTGATCTACATTCTAGTTCTTACCTCATATGTGCGGCCAAAGGTCATTCTGGAGGAGATGTAGCGGATATGTGGATATGTCACCTCAGGCATTGAGCCAGTGTGCTGAGAAAAACAGAGACATAAAAATCAGTGACAGCATAATGTGGGAGTAACTGAGTGAAAAGAAACTGTAATCATTTTACCCAAAATCCTTCACATGCCTGTGTGTGCATGTCACTCCATAAGACTCAAATATAATTTTAGACCTTCAAATGTATTAAATTCAAATTTCACACTTCAAATGTCTAATGAGCTTCCATTATTACTTGTGATGCATAATTCATGGCCCTGTACAAATCACCCTGAAATAACAGATGCTGCGGATACACGGCTCGGGGCTGACGCCATTAATCTGTGCTATACCTGAGAGCATATCAGGGCTTTTTTATTCATGCTAATGTATGCATATATTTGAGCTGATGGAGGTGAGCGGGGGACTCACCATCAGCTGGATGGGGAAATGGTGCAGTCTGGGTGGAGGGTGATAATGAGGCAGATGCGGGTGCAGGTGTCCTGAAGGGTAGGGAGCAACAGTCACGCCAGCCTCGATGCCCAGCTCCCTGAAACAGCAGCAACGCCAAACACCAGCATGTTAAAACACAGTAACTGTCCAGCATAATGCTTGAAACAGCAACATCATGACTAACAGATCTCGATTATATCAAGATGTTCATTGGTGATGTGAATTTGTAGGCCAAACAGGAAAGCTAATTTACCACAAACTCCCTGAGGAATTTCTAATGGGGTTTTAAATTAGCGGCTTTCCATTATTATTAATCTGTGTTAGCCAACTTGATGTTCTGTCTCAAAACACAGTCTACTCGATTATACCTCAAAGTTCAGAACAACACATTCACAGCTTCAGCAGGTTACAAGTAATGTTAACCAAAAACCTTATTTCATAACTGAAAATTCTTTTTTAATAGGTTACATTACGTTGTATCTGTTTTATATCATAAATCCCAAACCGTTGTCATAAAAATGAATTAGAATTCCCAAACTCATGTCTAAGTGTTCATTACTCAAAACAAATTTAGAGAAATCCACTTTGTACTATACCATGTTGTCCTCTGGTCAGCCTGTCGAGGGTGCGATGACATGGTTTGTGGGACGTGAATGTGATGTCCGTGACCGTAATTAGGGTGCATTCTATGGGGGTGTGGTGGGGGTCTCTCGTGTGCTCGCCTTAAAGAAGAAAGGATAAAATTTGTTATAGAAAAAGACTGAAGTAGGACACCTTTTGCAAAGGTATTAACGCTAAACATTTACTGACAATTTCTTCTAAAAGTTCTGAAGTCTTTAAGAATTGGAGTGCCCATAACATTTATTAATAACATATGAATTACGATTATGTAAGCTTACTAATGAAGCTTTGCCATCACTGGAATACAGTGATGTATTTGTTATTAAATAAATTAATTTCAGGTGTGAATGAGACATTTTAGTTATGTTCATAAATCCTTACCAACCTTAACCCTTTGAAGCAGTCTATTATAAACATGTGTGAAATGTAACATTTTCAAATATAATAATAATATACATAATACTCATTTTAAAAAATCATATCGTTTTATTTGACTCTGGTCACTTTAAAGTGGAACAGCCAAACAGAAAATAGGCCTTTTAGCTGCACAACGATCCTTTTAAAAAGGCAATTACGATGCCCCCAAAATTGAAGTTACGAAAGCAAAAACATCCATGCGTTTAAATTTTTTATAACATATGAAAGTTAATGCTATCACACAAGCAAGCATGCAGTTTTCACAAATGTAATGTTGATTTTATAAGACAGTTTGACAAAAAAAAAGTTAAAAGTAAGTGACATTTTAGACCCAATGTTGTCTGTTTAATTCCGTTTTGTTAGTGAAAACTGTTCCAAAGTCAGAGCATAACATTTTAGCATCTCAGAGTAACACTACAGCATTTCAGTACTCAGTTAATCTGTTTCTGGAATAATCCTTTGAGTCAATGATCCATTAATAAAGAAAACGTTAGAGTCAAATTTGCTTCTAAACGTGTCTGTCATCTAGAAAAATATATATATCTTTTTAATGAATGATTTGATTTAATCACTCATTAAGACAGGGTCTTGCTGTCACCTAATGTTGCCATCGAGTCAATTTTGTCCATACATGACAGACCAAAACCAGTCAAGATACCAGCACAAGAATACATTCAGCAAAATACTGCTTACTGTTATTGAAAATAAATGTAAATTGAATTGTCACTCATCATAATACAGCTTCATTCTGTGACACGTTAATAAAAAAAATGTAAAGAAAATTAAAGAAAGATAGAAAGAAAGAAAAATAACAATAACTGCAACTCACGTTGGGTGCTGCATCATTCTGCGTCTCTGCACCTCCATCCGCTGCAGAAGGTCATGGTGGTGGAGCCTCTGCACAGAGTTTGCGCCCAGAACGGGCAGGTGGTGCTGCAGCGCCTGGTGCTCAGGGGGAAGATGCTGAGGCAGAGGGGCACTGGAGCCTGGTAGATGATGGGAGGGCAGGGAGGGTGGGGGAGCAGTGGGCACCGTGTGGCCCGGGGCATGAGTAGGTAGTGGGGTGTGGAAGGGGAGGACGGGATGTGGGATCACATAGTCGCCCTGTGGAGGAGGCTGCTGAGGTGGAGGAGCGTTACTGTGAGAGTGAGGACAGGACGAGGAGGACTGGTGGTGCAACGGGCGAGACAAAGAGCCATCTGTAAGAGAAAAAGGACATACAGTCAAGCCAAAATGTATTCATATATCAATATTTCATTTTTAAATATTTCTTTACTAGTGTGAACATGACACTTTAGTTCATTTATGTAAGTGAGGATGACTAAAAGTAAACATTAACATTATACCCATAAAAGTCTTTGTAGAGTGGACTAAAAACCATCAGGAAGTGAAGGAGCTGCTGCAAGTTCAGAACCCTCATCTATCAAGAGGATGTATGCACAGATGTGTGTGTGTAATGCGTGCGTAGGAGCAGTTTCACGCAGTGTGAGATGTACCAACTTGTACTAATACGTAGAAATATGTCTAAATATAAGCACATCTCTATGCACGCTTACACAGAGATACTAGCAGTAGAATCACAACACTACACATAAAAAGCATTTAGGAGCATCACAGTATGCATTAAAGGGTCAACAAACCCTGGGGTACTTTTTTGAGATTTTAACAAATTTGTGTGTGTTGTGCATCAGTTAAGACAACGTTAGCACCTGTCAGCTTTAATTGTGGGGAAAACTGGATAATTTTGAGCTTTTTTTCAGCTAATTACATCTTCCAGACTTTGTCGTTTATCAGTCCAGTTCGTTAGTCTATGGTTCGTTATTCAGGCACATCACCTATATCCGTGCTGCTGTGTTTGCACATGTTTAAAATCCTCCAGATTACCGACAGGGTTAATGGTTGCGATAGACAGGGCAAGACGGGCTGCGCTGCTATTCTCGGTTTCTGCATTCAAACCCGGGGATTGAGGAGGAGAGAAGTCTTCCTCATTTGTAGTGTTTATATAAACACGATTATCTTTATGATGATATAACAATTTGTGGTTATGAGTATGTGAAATTACGAATAAAAAATATAACAGGGCATTAAATTACTTACTGTTAATTTGTTTGCATTTTAACTATGTAAACTATAAAATCATGGGTCTCCTCGCGGTTTGTGTCTCATTTTGTGAGCCAACTGTTTACTTCACTCTTTTTCCCCTTGCATTGCTGGCCACGCCCACTCCTACCGCTGCCCGCAGAGCTCCATGCCCATCTCGGAGCATTTTTTGAAAATTTTCTGAGGTAGACTTGACCTGAAAGAGGGGGGGTTCATGGCCCTTAAAGAAATTCATAAATGCCGTGTCCTGACCGTTTTTTAGTTAATACTTTACTTTTCTGGGACAGTTCCCTCCTCAGACCCAATGGAATTAACTGCTTTTGTGACCTTCGTTCACTCAGAACTTTTGTTTGTAATTCGTCCTGCAGTGAGTGAACTACTAAACAATAGTTGTTGGTTGGATTCAAATTAATTTACCAGTTGCTCCAATTCTGTATTTGTAAAGTTAATTTTCTTTGCTCTTCTTGCAGAGATGTAAAAACTTTATCACATGATTCTTTAAGAGAACTGTTCTCACCATACTTGATACACCATACAATTGGAGGTGTTTACGAATGCTAATGACTGTGAATGTGAAGCATGGTAATTCCGCATGTGTGATTTATAAAGAATTACTGCTTACTCATGTGTGTAAGAAATGCATGTGCACATTTGATAAATATGCATTTTATTGTACTTGACATTGTGAATATTGGTTCAAATCAGCCCAGAAGGCTACAGACTGGCCCAATAAAGTATTAATAGTTACAGAAATATTATTATAACAACATTTGTCTTAATAATTTTTGGTTGATTATTTTACATACTATACTGTTCTATCAAAGTTATCTGACTGACATGATCAAAATAAATTAGTTCTGATCCAGTTCAATTGTTCTTGTCATATTTTATTAGGTTTGCTAAACTATAGCAAATAAACTGTATATAATATGTAAGATGTTTCCCAGAGATGGGTTGCAGCGGGAAGGGCGTCCACATATGCTGGATAACTGGGCGGTTCATTCCACTGTGGCGCCCCCCAGATTAATAAAGGGACAAAGCCGAAAAGAAAATGAATGAATGAATATTATGCAAGAAATCTTTCGTGTCTTCACTCATTTTTGGTTTAACTTCAAGTTTGCATGAAACTTTTCTTTTTGTGTTCCTTTCCATATAAATGGTCATGAAATGAAATGTAAACACATGTTCTGGATGCTGCGCAGGTGAGTGAGATTACCCTGGAGCGGATGAGTTGTATGTTGTTTGTTAAGGATTTGACAGACAGGAGGGAATGAGGAAGTAAAGCGAAAACAAAGAAAACGAATGACCGGGAGATACAGGAGATAAATATAGAGAGAGCGAACAGGAGAATGTGCAAACAGGTGCTCCAGTGAGCTGTGAGTGGCAATTACTCCACTAAATTCAGCCCCACCAGGGAGCCCTGCCACGCTCATTTATATTCCACACAACGCTATTGTGAGCAGAATCGGCAATTAAGTGAGACTGCTGGGCACACTACCTGCAGCACTTAACACATTAAACATCAGGTGTTTCATCTAATTACCATAAAGCACAGGCGCCAGCATCTCAGAGTCTTCGCGTTCTCGCTCGCTCGCGCACAGCACAACACAAAGGAATCGTCGCAAATCAAATTATATTTTACTGCCTTCTTTTTAAGAGCATCCAATAAATTGAGTCTAATGGTTTTAACTTTCACCAGATCCAGGTTGTGTTATTGTTCTGCTGTTTTTAGTAAAATACAGATTAGATTATTTATTCATCAGCTCTATATTAGTGCCTATTTATATGAATGTGGTATTATGACAACACAATGCAGCACACTGTTTATTAAAATACTGCAATAATTAATGAAAAAAAATATGAATTTTACTAATTATTATTTAGAAAATAACAAGATTTTGTAACATACGTTAATTAGAATATTACCGAAAAAAATTGGATGCGGCTTTCCAATAAAATATTTACATAAAATGTGAAAACTAGAAATCAAACTTTTCTTCCAGAGCTATTACACAAGACGCAGAGCAATGACATTACCATTGAAGCACTTTTAACTTAAGAAGACTACTTTTGTAACATGTTATGGGAGATGCTGCATGTGATCTGAGTGCGAGTCAAACATGTCATTGAACAGGTCTAGAACAGGTTCAGTTAGAGCAAAAGCAATAGAAAAGTTTGTACATACATGATTTGCTTTGCATTGATTATTAATATTGGAAGAATAATATTAGATATTAATATTCAAATATTAATAATAATACTAATATTAAAAGTTCTTACATGTGGGATGCATGTAGTGCCTGCAGGAAGAGAGCTGAGGAGGTTGGGGCTGAGGCTGGGCCACTATGGCTGGACTGAATGAGTCAGCCACAGTCTGCTGGCTGGGTCCAGGTGCAGCCTGGGAAACGTAAACAGGAGGCCGGGAGGCGGAGCCTGGACAGCAGGGGTCAAAGGCAGATGTGCCGTGAAACCCTGTGCTGCTGGATCCACTGCTACGCACTGCACTGCTACTGAGATCCACCGGCAGAGTCTGCTGAGACAGAGACAGAAGCAGGAAGATGGATATCAGTGGTGATAAAGATGATATATTCAAACATGCACTTTATAATGCGTGAAAGATTTGCAAATGTTTGTCAGTGTTGCTTTGGAGCATCTATAGAACTATACAAAATTAAAATAAATAAATAGAAGAAATGCCGAAAAATTTACACTTAACCCTAACCCAACCTACCTGCTATAGACTTAAATTAGTTAATTTCATTATAGAATGAATTGTATTTTATATTTAATCTATTATTGTTAATAATGTTACTACAAAATGTGCATTTTTGATTAATGCTCCATTGTGTCACGATATGTCATTTCAGTTGCAGGGGATTGTTTTCAACCCAGAAAAAAAAAAAGTAAGACATGCTGTTTGCCACACACAAAGAAATATCGATTCTTTTCAGCAGTTTTAGCTGTTCTGTTGTAATGCTGACAGACTAGAGATCAATACATGATACCTGTCAAACCCTCAAATGGTCAGAGTGCAGCAATCATAAACTTCATTACACAATTTTACTTGTTTACTTGTTTGAAAAGAAAGCTAACCCAAAACCTCTCATCGCTGACTCACATTTAGGTATTTCTTTGTTCTGTTGAACAAAACATTATTCTAAAGAATGTTTGGAAAAAAACAACCATTGACATCCATAATAGGAACAAAACATAATGGAAGTTACATGTTAATCTTTCTTTGTGTCCAACAGAAGAAATTTAAATGAGTAAATAATTTTTTGGGTGAACAATCCATTCAAAGGTGCAATAAATGTTTATAAATAAATGCAGGGGTAAGAACATGACCGAAGTAGTTTAAGGGAATCATTCAAGGTTGATCCCTGTTTACAATTGCAGTACAACAATATTTATGTAGGTCAGAAAAATTTTCACAAAAAATGTTGAGAAACTTTAGAACGACTGAGATCTCTGATAACATCTTTTAAGCATGCAAAGTCTGCAGTTTTAGAATTTATGTTTTTAAATGAATTCTTAATACTGTGTACATAAAAAAATTACAAGCAATTGAGTCGCAAAAAATCTCATAAAATAATGTCCACGTTTTTTTAAAACTGATACTAGCCAAAAAAATTACATGCATGAAAACCAATCAGTATTAAATCCCTCCTGAAATGAGAGTATTTCCTCCAAATCTAATCCTTTACGCACTTTGATGTATAAAACATGCTTGACACCACCTCGATTCGCTAGCGTCTCCTGTCTGCGCATATCTGATGACTAGCTAACGGCGATTACTGCTCATTGCCCCTATCATCAAAGGCCAGTCTTCTGTTGGATGCATTCAGCACATACACACTATCTTCTCATGCTAAATGCACTTACAGTCATACGACAAAAAAAGCACACTCTGTGCACAAACTTTCTCTTTTTTTTGACACACACAACTTCAAAATACTCACGCACAAGCAACACTTCTCTATTCTGGTAAATAATAGAATTCAGCAGACAAGACAATTAGTTCAGTGTGAATTATTCAACAACTCTGTGAGGATGGCCTCAAACTAAATCCCCAGTGGAAAAGCTCAGCTCTAGAAAAAATATTTTTTTCATAAAAGGTGCTTTTGGATTTTCCTTTTATCGCTAAAACAAGAAGCGTGATTTAGAATTTCAAGAAGGCATCATCTTAACTAATTCCAAACAAAAACATATGCCATTAAATGCAAACCATATGTCAAATGGAAAACAGATGGTGCTGTCAACAATACAGACACTATGCTTTGCAGTCAACATATTATTTATAATTTTTTCCCTCTCAATTAATGAAGCAAACGATTTTTTTGTTTTCAATTGTGATGCAAAAACGAAAATTAAAAAAAATTTAATAACACGCTTTTGCGAACATGCATTGGTATAACAACACATCAAATTCATTGTGTTCGTGCAGATGGCTATAATTTGTATAGATGGAGATTAAATAGTTTTTTTTTCTTTGTAAAGACAAAGAATACAACCAAGAACAGTCCCTGACACAAGTCATTCTTTCTTCAAGACAGTTTTGGGGCTACTTCATGGTTTTAAGGCGCCCTTTTAAATGGCCCGTTTCCACTGAGTGGTACAGTACGGTACGGTACGGGTCACCTTTATCAGGCTTGCGTTTCCACTGCAAAAGGGTACTCTTTTGGTGGGCGAGGTGTACGACAGAAAGTTTGTCGACGTCATTTTCGCTCGAGGAAATGTCTACAGTAAAGCTTTATGGGTCGTTCACAAATCATACGAGAAGCACTTCTCACAAAACAGAGGCTTTATTATACACATAAACACTGGTGTACAAATGTTCATTACTGACTGAACATGATCTGATTATAACTAGAGCAATGATGCGAAATAGCCTACAGTCCGCGATTATATCAAATAAATAAATAAATGCAGCATATATGAACACATACAGCCCCACACAGTCTCCGATGTTACCAAATTACAGAAAAACTATACACAGCAGACATGTATGCCTTATTTAGGTTCAAAAACAATACGAAATAGAGCCCCGTCTGTGCAAACCTCTCATCTGTATGTTTTATCATCACCAGTAGATGTAGCCTCTCCGTCATTATTCTCTCATTAGAGAGTAACTCCGTCATTCCGAGATTATAATAGTCCAGGTTAAGAACTTTGTTATTTCAAACATTGACGCGCACGCGAGCACAAGAGAGAAGCGAAACCTCACGCGACCGCCCTTATGGGCTCGTAACCCATAACAATCTGCTCTTCTCTCGGCATGGTGGCCGTTCAAGACGACGACAAAGTTTGTTTGAGCTCGGGTCGACCATGGCTCGTTGTTATATGCTGATATTATTTCGGAGCATTGTCTCTTGGCTGTGTATTAAACATGGCGGGTCCTTTGTTTTCATTCTGCTTGTTGCGCAAGCAAATGACGTATCTCTGTAAGCCAATGGCGTTCAGCTGCGTGTCCAGCTCCACCTTACGGCACCCTTTCTGGGTTTGGTACCCTTTCGAAAGGGTGACCAAAAAGGGGTACGGTACGGTTCAGTTTGGTACGCTTTTAGACAGTGGAAACGGCCTTAAAAGCGTACCGAACCGTACCGTACCGAACCTTACCCCTCAGTGGAAACGGGCCAAAAGTAGCCCTGTGTCAAGCCTGGTTCTGCATCGAGTGAGCAGCATGACCCATGGCGCATACAACGTGCGTTGTCGTGCATTTATACTTCTGCACAAGGTTTGTGTTGCTCTGTAATAACACATTTTCTAAACGCTACCTGGCAGTGAGGTGTTTATGTTCCTCTGTGCCGAGTTTCTTCAATGGCGTTTTGTTTTTTCTAAACGCTACCTTAAATGTACAAGTGGCTCAAACTTGCTCATTTTTTCAGGCAGGAACTGGCAGACGTGCAACAACTTTAATCATAAGGTAAACACTAAACAAAAGTTTCTAGTCAGAGCTCCTTAACGAGACTCCTCATTTGTAATTATGCCAGAATGACAGTATAGTTCCTAGCAATATTGGCTCAGAAAATTGTCTTGATTTTCCTTTGGTTTTATTACATGATGCAACAGAAGACTTGAATCTTAAACAGGATAATAATCAAAACTCACCTGATTTAATGTATTATGCTAAGCTAAAAGTGAGCCCACCAGAACAAGAAATTGGTTGAATGGATTAAAAAATGGTTCAAGTCCTCTGTTTAACTCTTGGACACTTGTAAAATGAGCCTTTTTCAAAAAAGGGTGGAGTGTTCCTTTAAGAACCATGTTTCCTGGTTTAGAGCAGGTGCTTTGTACGTCAACTGACTAGGCTGTATGTCTGACCCAGCCCTCAAATGGTCTGGTAGAAAATGAGCAAGAAAAGGTTATGCAGATATGAATGTACCTGGTCATGATACTGGTTGCTGCTGCTCACCCCACAGGGAGCAGGCATGGCAGTGGGCCTCTCCAGAGGGCAGCTGGACTCTTGGTAGGCTAAGGAAGAAGGGACTGGTGCGGTGTGGTGGTGATGGTGGAAGTGGTGCGGGTGGGCGTGGGAGTGCTGGGAGCCAGGTTGTGGGGGGCCAGACTGCTGCGTCGCCCCACTCTGCATGCACCCTGAGTGGGTATGCCCCATAGAGAGGTGCCCTGAAGATGGCCCACTGCAAGGTGAGTGCTGAGGGCAACAAGAGGGTAACCTAGGCATCGCAACACCTCCGTTCTCACCCAACAAGCTTCTTCTGCTCTCGTCTGATTGGAGGAAAGAATGGCATTCTGTTATGAAAATACATGCAAATGCTTTATTGAATAATACCATTGTAGCTGTGCCTAGATAGGTTACCTTCGGTGGCAGTGGTATTGGTGGTGCTGCATCCTGGCACTCCACCGTGGCTCTGAGCAGCCAATGTGCTATCAGGGGCGGCCGCTGAACAGCTACTGGAGGGACCAGGGCCCTCCTGTGGCGATGCTGAGGTACAGGCATTACGGGAGGACGAAGAGGAGGAAGAACTGACTGGCTGTGGGTGTGTGCTGTCAGAAGTGGTTGGCACGACTGAGAGATCTGCATAGATGGATGAGCATACAAAAACACACAAACAAACACACATGGTAAAGTTTATGACCATCTATTAGTGCCATGTTGGTAATTATTCAGCATAATTGTTTTTTTAATGTTGCAATAATGGTCACTGTTAAATGTACAATTACAAATGCACATTTGCTGGCATCAAAATAACTTGTATAAAAACATACTAACAGTGTTCAGTGTAATCTTACCTCTAAATGTACACTATTGCTTACAATATAAGGAGGACATGCAAAGTCCACACAGAAATGCCAACTGACCCAGCCAAGGCTCGAACCAGCGACCTTCTTGCTGTGAGGTGAGATTGCTACCCACTGTGCCACCGTGCTGCCCGTCTCCTATATCACATTATTCTTTTCTAATATATTGATTTGGTGGTGCTCAAGAAACATTATCATGACATATTATCAATGCTGAAAACAGTTATTCTGCTGTATTGGTGGAAACCAAGTATATTTTGGCGGAAAGAGTAATAAATTGTTTTGTTTTATGCTAAATATATTAAATTCTTAATTGTACCAGATGAAATTCTGCAAAAGCCCTCAGTTTAAGTGCTGTATATCATAAATCTAAAAAATACAATAAAAAAAGGATTAAAAAAAGGTACTACTATTCGTAACTTAAATGAGAATGTAGTACATGGCAACAGATGATTTCCGTCATCTCTAGAACGTCGGTGTCATCAAAGTGTGCATTTTCACACTCTCAGACTTTATTCACGAAGTGGCCCGTGAGGACAGCTACTCATTAACATTCCATTGCGAGTAATCCATCTGCTTTTTCCTCGCAAATTAATTTCTCACTCCGTCAAAAGAAATGCAAATGCAATCATATCTCAGCCTGGTCTGTTACCACCCCACCAGCTACAGACCCCCAGAGAAAGAGAGGCAAACAAAGAGACACTTTATGACAGCAAATCAAACGAAACAATGGAAATGAGTTTTCCTTTGACAAACCTTGGGATTTGGGAGCCTATCACCGATTAATGAGATAACACTACACAGATTTTAATTCCTTATCAAGAATGGCAGTTTAATTGGTTCCTATAGTAGTTCTCTCTGACTCTTTGGGGCCAGCGCCTGATTGCATAACAGACAGACTTCATTACGTTGTCTGCAAATGAAATCAGAATTAAACTCGATTACACAAAATAAAAGGGATGCTTCTGCTGTCCGTCGGTCTGTGGCTGTGAGAGAATGCCGTGCAGCTGCAGAGGCTATTTATGCTGCTGTGCATGCTGAAAAGATATAGATTAATCATTATTAACGGGGCCTGAACACACAGGCGAGCTGCAATCCACCGTGCTAAACAACACTAACCGAATCTACCAGATTCATTCCTCCTCCCCCTCACACACAGAGATACAGCTCAAAAGAGAGAGGGAGGACCGCTCACAGTGAAAGATGAGTAGATTAGATGTGACATCTAATATTTCCCAAACCCACGCAGTGTTGAACCGGGTGATCTAAGGCTCATTCTCTCCTTCATGTTCCAGACCTGAAGACCATCACTACAGCACTGAGACGCTCATCAAATACTCATCAACCCTGTTACATTTCAAATAACGGCTGACACACACAAAACAATATCCTCCCATTGCAGGTCTCAGCAAAAGTTGATGGCCCGATTGTTTTAACTTGTTATGCAACTTATTTCCGTAGTTTTAAAAGTTGCGGTTACAGCTCATCTATATCAAGCATATGAATTTAAGCATGAGAAGAGGTCATGACCAGAACAAAAATCAAAAGGCCTTTTAATGTTCTGAAATACGGGGATATTAAATTCCTGTTGAGTTCCTGTCGCTTTGCTTTTCTTTCTCCCTTCAACTCCCTCGATTATGTTGCCAAACTGTGGTTCTCTCTCATGGATGATTCAGAGATCATCAAAAAAATAACATGGATCGATATACACCTGCTCCTGTACATCAAGGTTTTTAAAACAGAAAATACAATTTTTACATATAGATCACTTAATGCTCACATAACTGAACATTTTATGCACTTTGGCCATTCATTTACACAACAGTACAGCTTTAGGGGAAGAGCAACACAAAGTGTTTTTTAAAAACTTTAAATACATCATTTTATACATATTGTGTGTGAATGAGGTTCACATCGACAAGATTGTTGACTGAATGAGAAACTTTTAAAAACATTAAGCAATATTTTTTTACCATTATAACTACATTGTTGTTGAGTACATTTAGTTATTTTCAAAAAAACAAAATAAAAATGCTGTTAATTGTACAATAGGGCTGCACAATACATTGTTTGAGCATCACTATCGCAATGTGTGATTCCACAATAGTCGCAAGATATGCAAAGTTGAGTTGGGATTATATTTGGCCAGAATCCACAGGTCAAAACACATGAGATTTGAGTTTATAGAGTGAAAATTTAACATGTTTTTAAGGCCTATACGAACATTAAGAATTGGGTTAAAAAAGGTTTTTAAAAAGTTACATTTTATTGAATTGTTTATATGATTACGAACGTAAAATGCTCTTTTGTATTTGATTATTTAATTTCTGTACCCGAATACTGTTAAGACTCTCCCTTGAAAACCATAAAGCGCTGTTTATTTCACTTAATTTCCTCCATTGTGTTTATGACTATAGTTTATGTATGTATGTATGTATGTATGTATGTATGTATGTATGTATGTATGTATGTATGTATG
>CAIGQQ010031706.1:532741-583258 GCA_903798035.1 Danio albolineatus
ATGTATGTATGTATGTATGTATGTATGTATGTATGTATGTATGTATGCATGTATATATACACATATAAAAAAATATATTATTATTTTTATACCATAATTTACATAATACATATTTAATTTAACTCCCATACAAAATCATTCTAATCAATCTAAAGTAATGACTTTACAATTAGAGCTATTCAAGTCATTTGGTAAAATTGTATTTATATCGCAATATATATTGTAAGTCAATTTGCAATGTCAATTTTTTCCAATATTGTGCAGCCCTAATGTACAATATAATATTGTGATGACAAAGCAATGAAACATTATAAATACACGCTTTTCATTCATTCATTCATTTTTCCTTCGGCTCAGTACCTTTATTCATCATGGGTCGCTACAGCAGAACGAACCGCCGACTAATCCAACATATGTTTTACACAGCGGATGCCCTTCCAGCTGCAACCCATCATTGGGAAACATCCACAGGCACGCACGCATGCACGCACACAAACAAACACAGGGAGAACATACAAACTCCACACAGAAATGCCAACTGGTTCAGCCGGGCCTCTTACCAGTGTGAGGCTACAGTTCTAACCACTGGCCATGTTGTCACCCCAATACTTGCTTTTATTAAAACGGTATACATGTTTATATACATTTAATAATATTACAATGATTGGTTTAAAACAATTTAAAAATTGGTAGACACTGTATATGACAATGGAACTTGGAATATGCCTAGGAGTAACAGAAAAGGTCTCCTCACCGTCCTCGTCCACTGTGAGGTCCACCACCTCTCCAGCGCTCTGTCTGAGTGGCTGGATGACGGTGGACAGTCGATGACGGCCACGCCCCTCCTGAGCTCGGCTCTGGGAACAGCTGGGCCCCCAGTGCATCCTACCATGACCTCCCACAGAGCGCGGCCTGCACAACACAAATATGACAATCTGCATTAACATAACTGTAAGGCTAAAATGCCAAAACTCAATATGGCCACTGAAGTGACTGGTAATAAAGACTGACTGAGGGCAGGTGAAGACCTGTGTGTGGACAACTTTTTTTGTATTGTTTTGTTTCCAGTGTAGCAGGTCATCAGAGTAGCAATTTTAGCAGCTACTGAAATGATCGGCTGGAATGCAAATAAGAGCCGGCTGACACGATAGCTCTTCACACACACGCGCATTTATAAACTCATGAGAAGACATGTAACACTAGAGTGCAAATTTTCCCACACAAATACACAGAACCACAATGGAGCCATCAATAACAAAAAAAATATTACACATTGCACAATCTGAAGCAAACCATGCATATGAGAATGCATCTCTTAAAAGCTTTGTATTTCATGAGAAGAAATTCTGGGGGAAAGGGAGAAATAGTAGACGTGAAAGCTGTTATGTTTGAGCAAGAGTCCAGAAGAGAGCCACTCCTCAAAGCCTGAGCTCCCTGGTGTAAACAGTGTGAAGAAGGGGAGGAGCATGTGCGTGCTGGAAAGGGGAGGGGCTTGTGTGCTGAAAGATCTGAAATGCAGCTCTGTCAAGTGTTGATGTTATTAGCTTTTATTAGTTTCATTTCATGGGTTTTACTAAACTCATTTGTATACCAATGCATAATTAATTGTAAATAACACTGCTTAGCCTTCATCATATAAATTAATCAATAAAATGAATCTTTATTAAACTTCTTTATTTACAACTAAATGCTTTAAACTCTCTTTAAATCCTCATATAGTCACAGGCCTTAAAAACACATGCAGATGATAAAGTTTCACTTTATTGTGGTTCAATTCTGCTGTGTCTCCAAATATTTAGTGCGCTTTAAATGTGGTTTTTGGACAACTATAATCCCAGCTCAACACTGCATTTCCTGCAATTTGACTATTGCGGACACACACATTGTGATATCAATAATATATTGTTCAGCCCTAGTCAAAACATTCTTTCAGTAATTCATGTTTATTAATTCATTTGTTTGTGTGTTATGCCGTCCCTCAGTTTCATGTAAATCCTGCTACAAAGCTTTAGCCCTTTGCAAAAAATAATATATTAATGCTAGTTATATTACTTTATTTATTAATTGGAACTCGCATCAAGTCAAAACTACATATATCATCAGAGAAACTCAAACCTTAACAGGGGTAACTCTCAAAACACAGAATTTACAGATCAGTTCACCTATAGCATTTTAGCTGTAACTGTATAAAGTAATGTAACTGTATTGATCAGAGCACTGAATACCACATAGGAAAGAAAATGATCAAAGAGAATATAGAGAAAACATACAAGTTAATATGAAATAAAAATGTCAAAGTTTTATTTATGCTATTCAAAATAACTTGCATTCATCACATTCCTTGGAAACTGAACCAATGACTCTGGCATTGAAAGTGCCATGCTCTACTGTTTAAGCCTTACAAATTTGTATCAGCTTTAAAAAATAATAATAATTTATATCGCTGTTTTCTCTTACCAGAGCCTCAAATAAATTGCTTGTATCAGTAACGCAGTATTATAAAATAATATAAAAATATTGATGTATACCATGTGTTTCTGACTGTTAAAAACTACTGGTGAGGAGAGTTTAGTTTCCCCTTGAGACTTGAAACAACATGTCGATTTTCCTAAATTCCAAATAAATTATTCTGGAATTCTTTAACCACTCGAGGAATTCTAACCCTCTGTGAGGATTTGATTCCATAGGAGGGACGCAGCGGCCCCGGCTGCCGTAAAGCAGAGTGTTCCTGGGAATTGAGTTGTTCTCCAGGCTGGGATTTAGCGGCCCCGAGCCCCTGTGTCTGGAGAGCAAAGATGCCCCCTGCCTCCCAACCCAACACTGGTGAGCCCGTTAACCACAGATTGCATCATTAAAACATCAAAACAAAATGATTACCAACAGGCTTGGAGGGCTGAGAAATTCTCTTGAGACCAGGGGAGTGACTCCAGAATGTGCAGTTTCCTTGAGAACGTGCCAGAGAGTGCGTTTATGCACAATCTTACACCACTTAATAAACTGACAGTATGTAGGTCACGTAATGCCTTAAACTGTGCTCTTTATATCATGTTAAGGATAAAGGCAGTTTTGGCTAAATCAATTTAGCACACATTCATTTTCCCCCCATCACCCCAATTTTTTTCTGCTTGTAAATACATTTACTGATGTTATGGAGGTTTCAACATGAAGCTTCAACAAATGCTAATGTTGTTCTGATATAGTCATCTCATCTCACATTTTGACAACCAAATAACTGACTGGAAAACACAATTTTTTATTTTGTTATTGATTTCAAATATTTAGAGTATCAGAGCAAATTAAATTGTGTTTTTAGTATTAGTAAACAGAGTAGACATAAATGTTACAGAAAACACTCGAGGGCTTCAACCAGAAAATGTTTTGCACTCAAAGAACTCAAATAAATCAAAAATAAGATACAAATTTGGACACGATAAACAGTGAATGCACATTTTCTGCTTCAATTTCTCCTTCAAAACAAGTAAAAATTCTATTTAAAAAAATAATTCATAAAAGGGGTAGTCTAAAGTCATTATATAAAAACAAAAGCAATTACCATCATAATGCTGGGTCAAATGCAAATGTATGTATTCCCACGAGCAAGTTACAGAGAAAGTAAATGCAAGCGCACAAATAGAGGAGCATTTTCTATTAAGCAACGTAAATAATGTGCGCAATGTATTTGCTGCGAACATGCAGAATTCGCAGCAAGGCAAGTTTATTTATATAGCACATTTCATACACAGTGGCAATTCAAAGTGCTTTACATAAACAGAAATAAAATTTAAAAGTATAAGAAAATAAAAACAAATAATAAAAAAACTGACAAAACAGATTAAAATGTGTTAAAACAAGTTATAAAAGAATGAAAAAGAAAAGAAAGACACAATAGCGTGATCTGTCGCACGTAGCACATTGCTCATTCAGTAAAGGCACGGCAATCGCATCTTCCACAAAAGATTGGAGCAAAATAACTTGCACAAGATGAAAAATATACCACGAGAAATCTAGAGCGAGTCACATAATGCTTCGCGTTTAGTGTGCACCCAACAAAACACAGAATGGATTAATATCTCTGTCAGGGTTTTGGTTGGGGAAAAGGAGCGAGGACTCAAGTGCAAAGAAAAGAACACGACAGGACAGGGGATATCATCGACAACGAACTGGCACATTACAGCAGACATTAGGAGAATATAAAGCAGAAATAATTAAACAAACAGGTGAACATGATAAACTAATAATGGGTTAACAAGGAGGGTGGGGCTAGACAATAGAAGGGAGAGCACATTACAAACACCACAAGCCATGAGCTCACATAAAGAGTAGAAAACGCAGCCAATGAGAGAACTCAGTAACTGCGTGTTCGTGTGACGACATGAAAGCACGCAATGTATGTAAACATACACCACGTGGTAAACACAACAACAGAGGACTGAACGCAAGACACAAGTACACGATGAATGAAAACACTCACCGTGCACTCACACACGCAGCGTGCATGTTTTATCCCAGCGCCAACCAAAACCGAAACCAACTAGACTGAAACGCTGGGAATAAACACCATGCTGCAGACAGACGAACAGAAACACCAGGATGAGAGCGCGCAAATCGCGAACACACCCAGACCTCACGTATTAAGCGTGAGCACGCACGGTCCAAGCGCGCTCACAATTGGCACTCATACAGAGACACAAAGACAACACACAGGACTAGACAGAGCTAGTGTCTGGACTCTGCCACCAAAACAAGAATTTACAAGATTGGAGTGACAGAACCCTGACATATCTCATGACTTCGAAATTACCACCGCTAAATGTTTTTATTATGGAAGAAAAAAAAGTAGTCGTGTTTAATTAAATACATTTTTGTTTATTGATAACAAGAAAATAAACAAATTTCACAATGTAAAATCATTAGCTAATTTCAGTGTTTACAATTACAAAGTAATTTAAAGCATTAATATAAACTTTAATAAATATGCTAAGTGTCATCTGAGAAAAGAAAGAGGCTTCAAATAAGGCTCATCCAATTGTATACTATAAATACTACAAAGTAATAACTACAATAAAAATCTACACATGCAAAATAAATTATTCCCATTATGTCCAAGACCCCCATATTCCTCGAGAAGCTTTGAGAGAGTGGAATCGGACGCGAGAGCTCGGGACACCTGAGGCTGTGTGTGACATTGCTCTTTAATTGGCAGAATCACAGGCAGAGCCAGAGGAATCACCTGAGACCTGCCTCTAATTACCCACAAACAGGCCTGGGATTATTTTGTAAATTACACCAGCATGGCATTTTGAGTCTATGCTTGGGATGGGCTCTGTAAACGCAGAAACTGACAGGATGGTGCCCGGGAGGCAGAGGAAGTAGGATTATATTAAAATTTAAGGTATTTTAGGTATTTGTCCATAGTGCCGTGTTTGAAAACACACAGTTGGAATTCATCTTCCTCTTTCTCACATCAGCTTACAGTGGGCAGGATTAACACTAGCATGTTCCTAAAGCCGGTATAAAGGTCAGATGAGGAGCCCTGTGCAGAATTTGAAAGGAAGTCTTGACATTTTTCTTTTTCACATAGGGTTTTCTTAACACCCGGCCAGCAATTTCTTTAAGCAAAACAACACAACAGAAGTCCATGCAAAATGTGTCAAAGCCTCAGGATTCCTGTGTGTGTGGGAAGACGTCTGCCGAGTTTTGCAGGCTTCTGCATTTAAAGACAGTCTGCAGTGATATGATGGGGGAAGGGTGAACCACAGTCATTTGAGTGGCAAACAAGTGACCGTGCACAACCACTGGATAGCATCTCTCTTTCAGGGACACAGAAACACATTCAGGCAAGACAAGGAAAACAACATCATTTGAACAGACGCACAGAGATTGTTTAATAAAATGCATAATGGGAACATACAGACATGTACTGTAAGCGAATGTCTGCCACAGCTGCTTGAGCATATTGTAGGTTCCACTAAATATCCTCCCTACCCACACTTCAGTCATTAGACCGAATATCTATACAATTTCTCACACTAAGTCTCCATATGTACTATAAACAAAGGATCTTTGAATGGAAGAGCTTCATTGCTCATCCAGCTGACCTTAGACACCCAGAGCCCCTCCTCCAGCCGAGAAACACTCTCAGCATTCTGCTGCAAGCTCAGGCACCTCGGGGAGATGGGGAAGATTAAATGAGACCACTCTCACTACATAACACACATTCAGTTCCTGGAAATGCTTTCCATAGGCATGAGCTTAGACTAGAGGAAGGGAGGAGAGGAAAACAGAACAAGAGGGAGAGCAAAAGCGTGGAATATGTTAAAAGGTGGGTAAGGAGAAAAAAATAAAACACCAGAATGTCAAATGAACCCTGTTGCCCTACATTAGCACTGCATGAAGAGCTCCGAAGCGAGACATATTTCATACCCGAGTGTTCTACAAAATATGTTTACAGTCAGCCAGTCATCCACCAACCAACTAATAGATTTGTAAGGTTGCTAGCTTGTCCAGATTCATCTAGATTAGTGGTTCTCAAACGGTGGTACGTGGAGAAATCTCTGAATAATTAAAGTAAAAAAAATTAACACACTTTTAACCCTTTGACGCATACGATAACACCGATGTGATCAGAATTAGAAGAATTAAGTGGCCTTGTTTTTGAACTATGCAGTGCTGTAGCTGCTTAATTAGGCCTACTACGCTATTGTACTTATTATAGTGGTACTTGGAGAGCCCATTTTTTTCTGAGGTGGTACTTAGATGTTAGGGATGGGGATACAACAAATCAATACTTGACGAGAGATTGGTTAATCAGTAGGGTTTGATTATCAAGCTTTTGCCGAAAGTTAAATATTGAGAATGGCAAACATGCATTTAAAACATGCATTTAAAAGCATGAAAAACTATATTACTTTTACATTTGCATTACCGTTATATGTTTATTAATATCATTAACATTAGGGCTGCACAATATATCGGTTCAGAATCCTTATTTATCTTCCGGGTGCTCCGGTTTCCCCCACAAGTCCAAACACATGTGGTACAGGTGAATTGGGTAAGCTAAATTGTCCGTAGAGTATGTGTGTGAATGAGTGTGTATGGGTGTTTCCCAGTGATGGGTTGCGGCTGGAAGGGCATCCGCTGCGTAAAACGTATGCTGGATAAGTTGGCGGTTCATTCCGCTGTGGCAATCCCGAATTAATAAAGGGACTAAGCCAAAAGTAAAATAAATTAATGATTGTGTAATAGAATACAGGTCGACTCCTCGTAAAACAACACAAAAATCCCTGTTTATTTCCTTTGCATCTTTTACTTTATTAAATGCATCTAGGCTTGTAGATCGTTCATTATATTTTATGCACATTTAATCGTTGCAATCAATGTAAAATTTAAAAAAAATTCCAAACAGCTATTCAACTCATCTAGAGAAATTGTATTATGCAATGTATATCGAAGAATTGAATGTTAGATTTTTCCAATATTGTGCAGCCCTAACAACGTGATAAATAATAATGATAGAATAGTGACAGAAGAAACTGTAATATAAGTAAACAATAAAACGAACAGCATTAATCCTATTGTTGCTGCCTAGCACTGTAATGAAGACAATATTTTCTTGTTAGCGTTATAGATAATGGAGACTAATTGTTTCAACCCTAACAGATGTTTTTGATTATGCATTTTTTTCATTAAAATTCCCAAAGAATCTGATTATGTCTGGTGAATCCCAAAGAACAATTAATTATTGTCCAGTTAAGGTATATAAATGAAAAATATTTAAATTGTATTGTCTAATTAGAGTTCTGCAAATGGGTAATTTAAAAAGATGGAAGCAGAAGCAAATTTACTCCATGTAAGGTTACTGATATGGATGGTATATGGAAAAAAAAAAACGTCCTCACTGAATAATTACAGGAGCAGCATCTTTTTAAATGAACGATATTAAGATTGTTATGAACTTGATGCTTCTAACTCTCCATTTTCAACACTGATGTTATGGCCATTAGAGAGGTTGCACTCAAATCACAAACAAACGCACAAAGTGTTCAGAATGAGCCACTTCACTGCTGTATCTCTCTGGCTAACAGCGAATGCAAACTAAACATATTCACCCTGCTCAAACATGCATTTACAAAAGACCCCCATTTTCCTCTGACCTTGGCCACGTGATGTTTTCCTGAGCAGTAAAGCCGTTCCCTCCCCCTTCACTAAAGTCCAATCCAAACCACAGCACAGTCTACAGCAGACACACAGCCTGCAGATCAACGTTCAGTCACAAACACACAAGTCTACATTCCAACACAATATCTCTCCCTCTCACTTGCTCTCCGCCATATAACGGCAGGACCACATGATTTCAGCTGCATTCCAGTGCTGTTGTATGAAGACGAATAATAGTCCTCGTGACCTTTAGGAAAATAAATGAGCGCGATGATTTTACTGATGCAGGGAAAAATGTGCAACGGAAAGAGGGAAAATATAATTGGAAACAATAATACACTCTACCACTGCTCACTATATAATAACTGACCAACCTAATACCAAGAAAGAAAGTCAGTCTCCCTCAAGCTTCTCCAGCAGGATGTGCTTCAACACCCAAACACAAGCACGTGGCAGGCAGGCGGGGCACAGAAACCAAACACAGCTCTCACCACCTGTAGGGACAGAGGGAGCATTGGCATCCCTGACATGTGACTTTAACCAGAGGAGAACATGAGTCACACGAGCCTCAAACACTGGAGAGGTTCAGAACAAAAAACTAGTATACTGCTAACCACATCATTAGCAGTATATGCTGTTACTTTAAACAGCTGCTTTAATCTATAATTTATTTTATATATGGCATGCATTGTGATTAGGCATGGCATGATACTCAGCTTCAAGGTTTACCGCAGTTTAAAAAAGTCAAGGTTTTAAAATGGCTAAAATTTTCTGTTATACTTTTCCTGCAGTATAGGTTAGTTTTTTTGATTGACTATTTTGATTAGTTTTGTCTCCATCAAAAAATGACCCTGCACATCAAAAGCTCCTGGTCAGCCCACGATTCAGGAAACATTTGAAAAACAAATCATTTATGCACCACATCCAAGCCTGCTCTGGACCTGTTCAGTGCAGTGGCTTACTTTATATCCAAAGAAATATATCCAAAGATGCCTTTCCGGGTTGTAAAGAAATCTGTGTTTTTGAATCTAATGAAGATAGCAGAAGTCAATGATTTATTTTAATTATTTACTTTGACATGTTTACTGTTCCAAAATATTTTAAATGTTTATTGAAAATAAAATATATTTTGGAGCGGTAATCACAATAACATGATACTGCATGTTAGGTGTAGCATTTGCTACTGCCCAGAATTGTTACTTTCAATTGATATTGTTTTGTCTTGATCTACCTTTTCAGTTTTCTGTACAGCTGCATTATGCATACTTTCCTACTATAAAGTAGGAGAAAACGGTATTTGGAAAAAGTAGTATGCCTGATATTACAGAAGGTAGAGTTTACCTGCATGATTTCCCAATCCCATAAGGCCATGAAAGAGGATTTGTAAAAGGTGAAAATCAACCCTAAGAAAGGCAAGCCTTTAGCCAAAATACGCACAATGGCTAAAGCATAACTGCTTTGCCAGTACACAGTTAAGGAGAATATAGCTCCTATTTATTTGCTTATTGGGGAAACAACCACTATGAATAATAAATGGCTATAACCAGTCAAACTACTTGCCCTACAAAAATAAGTGCATGATAGGGGAGACCAAACTTGATTCTGTAGGGTTGTGCAAAGGTTTAGCACCAACATGCTTTAAAACACCTACTAGGAAGTTTCAAGTACACTTAATAAGAGCTTGAATAGTAAGAGCTTGGACATAAAAAAATAATAAGAAGAAGAAAATAAAATGTATTTTATTTTATGGCAAAATATCAAATGAAGTGAATGAGGCCAGAAGTCTCAGGAAAATTTGGTTCCAATGGATGCACAAATTGTTACCTTCAAGATAATCATTACAATATCATGGATGTTCATTTTAATATTGCATGTACACTTTATTTTAAAAAGGGCTGGTATAGCCGCTGATTTACATTTAATGAACCACCAAGGACCATAGTTTCAGCTAAAAATCTTTTTCTAACAAAGAATAAAATTCACCTACATCAAGGATCATCTAAGAATAAATAAATTCAGAGCATTTTCTTTTTTTATATATATATTTCTTTAAGCAAGAGTCAGTCTCCTTACAATTCTTGGACTTATTATATAAACTGACATATATGGTTTTTCTACACAAAATCAGCATCTGTAAATGCAAAGTATTCCTCCATTGTTTTTGATCTAATAATGTATTTCATAATGCACCTTGGCATTACAATTCCAGTTATTATCTTTAAACTGTTAAATACAAAGTCTAGAACCTTTGAATTAGAAAAATGTCTTTGTGGAATGAGAATCAACACTGGAAAAAACAAAGCCACTTGTTGCAATTTACAGTATTATGTTTTTCTGAGCAGCGCATCCTCAACCTCCACTAAATGGACCAGCAGGCATCAAAGCTGGGCAGCAGGCAACCATAAAATCACTTATTTATCTTTGTGTGCATGTTAAATAAACATTCCTCCAGGGTGGACTGACTGTGAAAACTTGTGTTTCACTTCATTCATGCTGTCACAGTGGTTTTATGGGCGTCCATGAACACTATGGGATAAAACATGCAAACATGCACCAGTGAATAAACAGCCTGAGGAGTAACTCATCCAACTCTACGTCTGAGCGAACCCAGAGAAAGACAACCACACCACTGATCAACCTCCAACACACAACCCACGATGACGAAAGCTCAGTATTCAATGGGCTCGACTGAATGACAGTGCTGGCAGGTGCGAGGTGGTGGTGGTCGGCGCTATTTCTGGCAGCAGTTAAAAAAGTAATAGAATCAAGCAATGATTCTCAGCTCAGGAACAGACGCCTCAATAACAATTAGGAGAGAAACAGGCCACTGAAACCAAATCAAGCAACGGGAAGAGGGGGCGCAGTTCGGACAAAACCATATCAGATATGATTGAGTTTAGAGCTTCTATCAGATTTCTAAGGAAGGCCTGCTGAGAGCACTGTTTGACATAGTTTGGGCAAACCCAGCCAAAATACCAGAGACTGTAGAGTTTATTAAATGGATATGGTATGCAGCAAGTTGAAAATCTAATCTACATGCAAAGTCTTTGCTTTTCTGTGAACTCAATAGAAATCTTTACAACACTCAAGGAGAGGTATTGTACTAAACTCCTTTCACAAGAATGGGAGAACATCCCGCAGGTCAGAAACATTAGGGAACCATGAAAACTCTTGTTTGGTTTTGGTCCACAGAAAGACGTACTTTCTGATATGGGGCTCACCCTTAAAAGTACACACTAACAGCTGGAAGCTCAGTGGAATGCCTTCATAACACTAAAGACTGCCAGCTTCATGTCTAAACCCAGATGTGCCCTCTCATCTGGACTGAGGTCTCAACGGGGACCTATACTGAAATTCAGATTAATTTCCACAACGCCATATAAATGAACGTCAGTAGGGATACCATTCAAATAATTCAATATTAGTTTAAAGCTACAAAGAGATACTCATGAAAAATCTCACCTGAAGGCATCTCCGACGGTTACGATCTCCACTTCACTGTCTGTGGAGGTGACGTTGATCTCCTCACTGGCAGGCACTGCAGGAGCAGGAGTTGCTTCAATCACAACCACGTCCTCATCCAAGACACCTAAAAGAATTTAGGCTCATTAATGCTAACATTCTAGCATAGGAAAAAAAACAGTTTAGAGCAAAAATACAAGAGCCCTTACTGTGAGCAATTACAATTATGTTTTATTTAGATTTCAACCAGGCATGGGACGATAACCAAGGTTTACAGTGGATTGAAAAAGCTTTTTTTTGTGCTGTTGAAGACCTCCAACAGAAGATTAGATTAGATTAGATTCGATTCAACTTTATTGTCATTACACATGTACAAGTACAAAGCAACGAAATGCAGTTTAGGTCTAACCAGAAGTGCAATAGCAGCAAGTGCAGAATACAGGTATAAATTATAAGGTGCAGTTATAGAAAAACTATGGTGATATTTACAGATGGATGTACTATGAACTTCCATGAAAAGGACCATATCAAAAGCTACTGGTCAGCCCATGATTCAGCAAACATTTGGGAAACAAATTGCTCATGCACCAATATCCAAAGATGAGCTGGATCTGAACAGTGTAGAGACTTATTTATATCTAAAGGAAAAAACGATATCCAGAGAAATTATTTTTTTAAAAAGTTGTTGATTTTTACAGACATAAAAAAAACATATTTAGAGAAGTAGTCACATTATTGCAAACCTGTGATATTTCCAAGGTTTTCATGCAGTCAGATTCTTATACCAGCCCATGCCTAATTTCAACCCATTTATACATTTTAGAGCTTACCGTAAACTATCAAGTATATTTATTAGAAAATGGCCCGTCAGCATGAACAATAGATTGGTGGTAACTCAAATATTTTGCTAGAATTTGTTCTAAAACAAAAATTAATTTGTTAGACTGCCCTTTCTGTTTGATTTACTTACAGAAAATTGACAGTCATCTTATTGTTCGGGGATAACAGGTTTGTTGTGGGTTTCTGCTCATCAATCAGAATGGGTAGACAACAAAGATTTGACAGTATTTTATGTACATCTTGACAGTTGTTCAGACAGGTATTCTTCTGACCACATTTAAAGGCACATGAACCAGAAGCTGCAATTGTTATTCTTTTCATAATGTGACGCAGTTCCTAGAGAAACGCAATTTTAAATGAGCTAACAGTGGGTGTGGCTTGTTTTTTCTACTGCAGGCTGAATGGACGTGAAGCAGGCATTTCATTCAGAAAGATTGGGAAAAGGGTTTGAGGAGAGTTATTACAACCTAACAGACTCCTGCTCAAAATTTCTGTTTGTTGTCAAAACTGACAGTTGGAGCAACGTACGCTCAAATGACATTAGCTCAAAATCACGTAATCTGATAAATTAACAGAAAACAAACAGGTAGTACATTTTCAATTTCAATTAAAGATTGGAAGGGCAAACTATTTTTTTTATGATATGCACAGATGACTTGTTTACCACTAAACCAGCAATACGAGCTAACAAAATCATATGGTTAGTTTTGATTTCTTGTGAACTTTAAACATTTCTTTATTACACAATGTATATAATAACTCATCATACATTGGCTATATTAGCCTAAGCACTTTTAGTATCTGAACTAAATAATTCCAATTGATGAACTCAAACATAATGGTTAACATGTTAGAATTGAATTAATTTGAACACAAAGTAACTGAGTTGATGGAAACATACACTGCTTACTCATGAACAGCTCCAGATTTCATCTACAAGTGGGCTGAGACCACTGTGTTCTGATGATCTCAGACCAACTGGTTTGCAAATGGCATTCATGTTTTCACATATATCCAGACATATGATTCAGATTCCAAAGCAAATGTTTCAAATGAGACAAGTGTGAGTGCACAATAAAACTTTGAATATTTGCAGAGTCTAGTGGACTTTAATTTTGAAAGAAAAAACTTGTTTAATTGTGTTAAAGATAGGTGGTTGGACCAGATAAAATTCCAAAGCATCATACAAGTACTGAAACGCCATGACTACCAACACAGAAAGGTTATTTCCAAATATTATTGCTTTGATTTGTGGCCATAATAACTCATGATCATGATGTTTGTCAGGCCCCCAAAGAACAGCTCAAGTAAGCAAAGAGCTTCCAGGGTAAACAATTTCTGAAGTAGAGCCAACATGCATCTTCAATATTTGAACATTTGACATTATCCCTGCTGTTTTTATGATGAGAAGTGCATAAACACTACCATCAAAGCGATCTGTGGTCATCTTCAGTCTGTACTTTTGAAGTGTCACTCGTGCTTCTAAAAGATACACTAGGTCTTACTAGTAGCAGAAGCAACATCAGCCTCAGTACCTACAGCTGTTTAATTGATGATGGCTTGGTGCAGCAGTGGAGCCAACCAATGCTTCAGGCAGGCGTGTGTGTGTGTGAGCTGGGGAACTAAATGTAGGTCAGTCAAAGATGTGCTTTGCAGTGTGCCGGCACAGGCTTCTGTAGTACAATCACTCATCTCTCTTATGATTGGTCCTCCTGGTCATTCTTTCTTTTACTCTGGCTCTGCCTGGATTTGGTGTCAAGAAGCCAGGGTGTGTTCAAAATAAAGCTAGCAAGCATAGCTGGTTGATATATCAGTGCGACTGACAAACAGCTTGTACTCAAGCTCCACTTTCTACAGAAAATTGCATCTCGAAATCCATAAAAGAAAAATCACTGAAATGAAATGATTACAGCAGTTGTGTGACCACTATGCATTTTAACTAAAAATGAAATGCAGTACATATTTTAGCTTAAGATTATAACACCAGCATCCCTGTCAGATTTGTTTATTTTTTTATATTAAAGCATTTTTATAAAAGTTATCTTTAACAATTCATCTTTAATTAAGATGCACAACTGTACTACATACTGAATCCAATATGGTAAAATAATTGTATGCCAGCATTGTAAGGTTGTTATGTTATACTATCTGTTAGGCATGTTTGTGCACTGAGGCAGAAGCTCATGGCTCAGGAGATGCATCACCATTCTCTGGGGTCTGTTGTTAGGGTTGGCTCTCCCACTGAGTGCTGCTGCTTAGCACCCTGCTCTTACCCCGTTCCCTATGCTGCCCACAAGAAATTATCACACTACCAAACACAACTACAACTTACAGGAGTAAACATGAAGCCATATATTAGGAGTTCAAATCTGACCTACTACTGATATAGAATAATGAGCTATAGAGTCAGAATTCTATGGGCGCCACGGTGGCGTAGTGAGTAGCACGTTCGCCTCACAGCAAGAAGGTCGCTGGTTCGATCCCCAGTTGGCATTTCTGTGTGGAGTTTGCATGTTCTCCCCGTGGTTGCGTGGGTTTCCTCCGGGTGCTCCGGTTTCCCCCACAAGTCCAAAGATATGCGGTACAGGTGATTTGGGTAAGCTAAATTGTCCATAGTGTATGTGTGTGAATGAGAATGTATGAATGTGTTTCCCAGAGATGGGTTGTGGCTGGAAGGGCATCCGCTGCGTAAAACAAAATGCTGGATAAGTTGGCGGTTCATTCCGCTGTGGCGACCCCGGATTAATAAAGGGACTAAGCCGAAAAGAAAATGAATGAATGAATGAATGAGAGTCAGAATTCTGCAAACCTGTGGAAAAGAATTTGTGATGTCTCAATTAGCAAGTGGGTACATGCTAAGTAAATTACTAAATTACAGAAACAAAGGTCTTTTAAGGGCATTATTGAAAGAGCTGTATTCTATAGGCCAAAATACATTTTTGTTCCATCACTTAGATTTAAGTAGTTTGAAACACACTGTGAATGAATTAATGAATTATTCTTATTAAATACTTTGTTCTTTACATCACACAAAAAATATCAATGGAAATCAAATGTATTGACCCATGGAGGTCTGGATTTGGAGTCACACTCAAAATTGAAGTTGGAACACACACTACAGGCTGATCCAACTTTGATGTAATGTCCTTAAAACAAGTCAAAATAAGGCTCAATAGTGTGTGTGGCCTCCATGTGCCTGTATGACCTGCCTACAATGCCATAAAAAGCTTTGAGAATCGATTCAGAATTGTTAAAAAAAAAATTGTGATTAGTGCTTTGCGATTTGATTTGCGATTTAATTTTGTAGTCAAGCTTCAGCTCAATAATCTGTATTGTAGTTTCTTACTGCTCAAACGCAGTGAGTGTTCGTTAAAAAAGGAACTGAAATGATATAATGAAATGATTCGGAAATGATATAATACATATTTATTTCATATTGAATCCTCTTGCAATTAGTTAATTGCAATGCTTCAAATCGTGATCACGCTTCGATTTCGATTAATTGCACAGCCATAACTGTGATGCATAATTTTTTTTTCCACTGCTAGAAATAACGTTTTGGTCAGTATTTGTGTTTATCTGTGCTCGAGTCCTTAGAGACATCAGCAATATGTCGCTATTAATCAAAACTGACAGTGTACACAAGCATTTAGATGTACAGAACTTGTGCGCACACTGAATATAATTTGTTCCACAGACGTACAGACAAATTTATATCAATATTTTTATATGTTAACAAAACTGTGAGCTGCTGCATGATGCTTTAATGTATTAAATGTATGTGTTTATGTATTAATTTTGTTAATAATTACATAATGGCACTATATAACTGGTTAATGTCCACTCTATACACAAGTCTTTTATCTTTTCTGATTTTGACTAATGCAATATTAGCACATTTTGTAAAGCTGCTTTGAAACAATAGTCATTGTGAAAAGTGCTATACAAATAAACTTTAATTGATTTGAGTTGAATTTTAAAACGGTTTCATCTTTTTTTGTAAAACACACCGAATTGTAATTTTAAAACCAAGGTCCAAACTGAGCTGCAATGTCTGTGTACCGTTACACCCTTAGAAGTGATGTAACAGCAGTGCTTCTCCAGAAGAACTGATGTGAGGATCACAAAGTACGGAAACATCTGGGGGGCTGAAAAGGTCACTCCTCATTAGGTTTAAGGAGCTAACTCAAACAACTTACACGAGAACTAACATTGCATTTTGTAAGGATAAAGGTGTTTCATTAAGTAATGGGTAAGGCTGTTAATACAAAATTTTTTTGAAGACTTATTTTTGCCCTTTTTTGCCTTTATTAAGGGGATAGGACAGTATTTCAGACAGGAAGTGAAGTGGGAGAGAGAGAGGGGGTAGGGGAGGGAAATGTCCTTGAGCCAGGATTCGAACTTGGGAAGCCCTAAAGTGCTACTGCACCATATGTCAGCCTGCTAACCACTAAGCTATTGCGCCGACTAATACAAATTTTATAGAGTCGATAATCACAACTTATCACCAACAATATATATATTTAAATAAAACGAGATATGATCTTAATAATAGGATCTGCCTTTTTAGGCAGCTATTGGTATTTTTGAGTGTTACAGAGGGGCAGATTAATCACACGTATTCATAAAAACATGCTGACATGAGTGAGTGGCAAGGTAGAGAGAGAGAATGAGAGTGAGAAAAATAAAAATCAGATGAAGCACTAGACCGCAAGTTATATATGGCAGGTTCTTTGCTGATGCATTGCTAGCTACAAATTTTAACACATTTCTGTGGTTTTATCAGCCGGTGTATGTATATTCAATCGAGTGGTGTAGATCTCCGTGAGAAGGGAATGTGTGAACGGTAAAGAGAGCAGTGAGAGGGCTGGGTGAGGACTTGCTGTTGCTCAACAGGAAATTCAAACATTCTGCGGCACATGTAATGCGCACAGAATGACTTGCACACGCACAGAATGATGCTGACGGCTTGCAGTAATCTCTCAAAAACAAAAGCTATGCCTACAACATAAATCTTTTCAAATATGCACAGTTATTACCAATAAACAAGCCTTTATTTTTATTAGCTTTACTACTTTTAGTATTAATTATGCATGCCTGAAACAAAATGGGGAAAAAAAGTATTTGAAACTTTGCTATTATGCGTTTTAGAGAATGTAGCTAAAAGGGATGGTGGGACTTGCTTAAATCAACAACATACAACTCAATTCAAATGTTTATGAAAAATATAATCAAGGACAACAGAAGCAAAAATGCACAATTGATCTCCTGCTGTGCCTTCTCTGTTTTCAGAGAATAGTTGAGTGAGTAAATGCTTTAAAGTTTTTGAAAGATGACAAAATGTATGTGATCAAAAGTACATGTAAAAGGTAATAGTATACGGCAATGTTAAATATATCAATATTTTGGATTAATTAGTGTTGCCTGTATTTACATGTTAATGCATGCAATTAATTAAAATTACTTAACATGTAAAAAGGATTTAATCCAATTATCAGTAGTAAATTATTAAAACTGCATCATGAAAATGAGGTCACAAGATTAGATGACGAGCACAGGGAACTGTTGTGGTGTACAGTAATGTTGTAAACTAAGCACACACAAGTATGTTACATTAGACAAGAATATCCCTGTATGGACAGGGATATTCCCTCTTAATGAATATCCCTCTTAATGAACTGATTGCACATCGTATTTATTCAGTATATTCACGTTACTTCTACACGCACTGAAGTGTGCTGCAAGACTGGCAGACAAAACTTGACTTTGAAAAGTTTGTTCTGCAAAGTTAATTTTATGTGCGTTTTGCCTTGCGTAAATGAATCATATGAATGTCTTACATCATTAGATTATTAGGTGTACTTTTTTGAAAATTTATCTACATTCACTTAAAAAAAAAAATCTCAATCATTTTAATCTCAAACTTCGCTGAATATCACAAATGACTGCAAAATTAATTTACATAGACAAATTGTCTACACCAATTTTAATGAGCTACTTTTGTACTTAAAGGGCCATTCGCATATATGCAATTTTTTTAGATAAAAACATATAAATAAATTTTTTTTGCACTCAAGTCTGATACTTCAAATAGAGACACAGGGCAAGCTTTAATGTTCTATAAAAAATTATGAGGAATGATTACCTCATACAAACGCAAAGCACCTAAACAATAAGCACACTGTATGCCTTTATCAGTGTTTAAACTATAATTCATTTAAGCTTTTGTTATTTAATAAATTATTCGACCTCAAGGCTTGAAGAGAACAAGCAGTTAAGATTGTGAATTGCCTCATCAATCTGAACCTGTGAAAGTTATGACGTGTAAATGAAGTTTGGCGTCAGAACGGTGGAACTAAATTATATCCAATAATAATGTTGATGTCCATGACTTGAGTATTCAATCGGTTATGCCCTACAACATAAAAGTAACATTCTCTCATGAATGCAGTGATTCATGCTGATCTATGCTAAAAGGGCAGATCATCATTGGTCATGACTAGAGCCAGAGGGAATCTGTGGACATTTTTTGCTGTTTCTGTGCAAGAATTTAGTTACAAATCTGCAGATTTATGCGGAATAATTTTGGGAGTATCATAACTAAAACCTTAATATATGAAATTAAAAGAAATAGTATTTTAACTTTTATTTAATGTTTACAATGTGAATCCAATTAGATCCACTTTATTTGGTAAACAAAGCAAGCCTCTCATATAAAATCTCTACTAAAAGACAGAAAATATTATTTTACAAACTATATTGTAAATAAATCATATGAATATTTCAAATTAGCCAATGTTATTACAGAAATTAATTAAAAAAACGGAAAAAATATGAACGTACACACATTTACACAAGTAAATAAACAAAATCAATGACGGGCTAAACATCTGCGGAAATCTGTGCGCGCAGATTCTGTGTGGGCCTAGTCATGACCTGAGACTGTGACATCAGATTAGGGGGGAGAAATCTAAAACAGCACATTTCAGACAATGCTTCTGATTTATGGGGTTTATAAAGAAAAAGGAGGATTTTGACCATTATTTACACACACCTTGGACACACATCATTGTTCAAGCAACATGTAAAAGTGAAATTTGCATGCTAGGTCCCTTTTCAAATTTGCAACTTGAGTTATTCACCACTAGTACCTGCCTCTGCTATATAAACAAACAAGCCAAGGTTCCAGTCCTGAATGCTGATTGGTGAATAGAGTACGTTTTACTTTACAATTACAAAAACAGCTTTGACCTGTTCACTTGCTTAAAACTTGTGGTGGGTCCATGATTGTTGTTAAATTGTGTCAGTACTATGCGTTTTAACCCAACTTTTTTTTTTTTTTACGCAAAAAGGTACATTTCAAATTCCTTAGAAAGAAAAACAAACATTCTCATTCAAAGCAAACCAGTCACATCAAGAACAAACTGTGAGCTCTCTGTATCTGTATACTACATTTAAAAACAATAAGTTGTGATGACTGGGGAATTTAAATAATAAATAGTATAATAATATGGATGGGGAATAGTAATATAATAAATAGCGAATTTACCTGATGCCACAGCCGCAGTGCTGGCTTGGCTGCTACTGCTGTTAACATCCACATACAGTTCATCCTCTGCCTCAGTGGAAGAAGGGGAGGAGTCATCAGAGGTCATCTCCTCACTGGAGCTGCTGGTACTGTGCAAGAGGGCGTACTTCTTTCGTGCAATCACTTCTCGTTTCTTCCTTTGCAGCAGCAATCGCTCCTTCTGTTTTGGAGTCCGCTGGTCCACGCCCCCTGCCCCACCCTTCACAAAACGCTTCCTGTGCAATGATCTGCGCGAGCTGAGTAATGGACGTTTCACATGATTGCTATCGGGCTCAAGGCGCGCCCACTTGTGCGACCTGCTGGCACGAGTCCGAGCAAGCAGCGGCCGAATGCCTACTGCCGTGCCTGTGCCGCTCCCTGTGCTGCCAGTGGAGGCTGCACCAGCAGCTTTGAGCTGTTGTCTAACGGTCATTGGCATGCCATCCTCCTCTGAACTAAGAGTGTCCGAGTCACCAAATCGAAGGCTGGAGGAGGGCGAAGATGCACAGTCACTCAACGAGGACTCTGGGTTCCTCTCATCCTCACTACGTGTTTCTAAGAGCATGGGTCTGTGGCGGGGTGGAGTAAGGGTCGCCTCACTCATTGGCGCTTCTTTCAGAGAACAATACGAGGGCCCAGGCTGCTGGCTCTTGCGCTTTTTGCGCCCTGACAAGCCCCTGTCACAGTCTCTGCGACTTCCAACATCGCGAGAAGGCCGATGCCTGGTCTCAGCACACAGCGGAGAAGAGAAATCGCTTCCTGCCTTGCCAATCACCTCCATTTCAGCAGGGAAGCTCTTAGCCGTCTCCATGGGTTCGGGGTTAGCCAGAGGCCCCTTCAGGGGCTCTTGCTTACGTCGTGCATCAGCCGAAAACTCACTCTTCATGGCGACTTAACCCACAATAAAGTGCCACTGAGGCTTAATACTGTGAATCCTATGGCTCCATTGGAGAATCAGCAATCCTACAACTGAAAGACACAGAAAAACATGTACAAATGAGAACATTGCTCAGAAAAAGAATGAAACAAATTACATTGAGAGTAGACCAAAACAATTTTGGATTAAAATTAGGCATGTAATGATACACTAATGATAATGCCATGATTCGGTTCACAGTTTGGCCTCATTGTACTATTTGGTTTGGTTTGCTAAAGGGGCAGTGGTTGTGCTGTGGCACCAGCAACGTTATGGAATACTACATTCACTTTTGACTTAATACAGCAATAATTAAACTTAAAAACTTTATTAACTTGATACAATGGCTTCACGTTTGGGTAAAATTGAAAATAATCGCCATAGCAGAACAGTCAGAAATGAACACTTTATGCTAATATACAGTAGGCTACATTTGGAATGTTCTAAAATGCCAATACACTATTCATCATCCATCCATTGAGGGGACTTGGAGGAAAAGGAATTACTTCGTTTCGCAGTGAGTATTTAGAGCACCATTTTTTTTTTGTGCAGTTTCAATATTGTTACACCCCTACTAAACAGAAAAACAAAAAAGTTAAATAAACAGGTAATCCCATTGTGGACCCCCACTCTAATGCTGTATTCCCACCAGATACGGCAAGCTCAGCAAAATCACGATATTCGTGCGTAAATAGACGCGTGAACATTTGAGTTTACTCGCTTCATTCGCGCGTCAAATTGACTTGAGAACAACGCGGATTCGCATGATTGGCAGGGCTTCCGTCTATGGCTTTGTGACTGTAGCTTTATTGCTAAATGGCTAATAGGGGTTTTAAAGAGAGAATAACTGTTTATGTGCTTTATGAAGGCTGAAAAACAGCATTAATTCATTTGGAGCTGTATCTGAGTCCACTAGATTATATCAGAGGTGCACCCAGCTCTGTGAGCTCATAAGCTCCTCCAGAAACTGAACCTGGATGATGGAAGCTATCAGCGGTGCTTCTGACTGAGCCGAGCCCAGATTGATGAACTGTTGTCGTTGTGGCAGGAGGATTTTTTCCCCGAGACACCAACAACAGGCGCTACGTCATAATCACACCCCCACAAGAGCAAGCTCCTGATTGGTTAACGTGGCGTGAATGTCCGCTGAAGTTCAGATTTTCAAACTGGAGCGATTCGTGCAAGTTGCGTCATTCACCCATATCGTGCCACAGGATGCCTATGTAAATCACTCACGCTTGACGCGTCTTCAACGTCTGGTGTGAACGCAGCTTTAGTAAAGTGAAATATCCAGATAAAGGCCCTTGCACACAGTGACATTTTTTGCTCGCGTTTCCATTGACGTTTACGCGAAATGGCAGGCGTAAAAGCGCCATTTTTTAAAAAACACCTCATACTCGTTTTTTTTTTTTATGTGCCACGTCAAAACCTTCTCCACCAATCAGATTGGCACTTTTGTTCACATGTACGGAGCCGCTGAAGTTACAGTAAACACCCTCAAGCGCAAAACTATCAATGCGAGCGCACATTGAAGAAGATGCCCAAGAGGCGATATGAACGTGGAGCTGCTTATTGCACTGGTGAACAATACTTGTAACCACTTGTAGTGTATGTGGTTAACTTCTTATATTCTTATATCGCGTGTAAAGCCACATTGAAAACGTTATGCATTTCGATTTGTTTACGGATTAAAATGCGTTTGTGAGCTCACGTATCACGGTTTGTCATTGCTATGGCCACATCAGCTCTCCTACACACGTGCGGCAGTCATGTTTCATAATAGTTCAGCTTTTGCCGCTGTGTGCATTAATAGTGAATGTGTGTTTTTACTTATGTTAAGAATAGAGCAATATGCTAGGAGATTGGGGGGTTAGGTTTGGGGGTGAGGTGTCTGAAATACGGGCGACTCCCGGGTAAAACGGGATTGTTGGCAGATATGCTCACGCACACACTGCACTCTGACTATGTAATATTGAAAAGCATGGTGGGCATCCTCTCACGCTAAACGATGTCAACCAATCGCAACAGACTGGGTCATCGGTCCAATCAGCGCAGTTTAGCTTCGCGCTAAGGAGAGGTTTTGGAACAAATGAATCGCTGAACGGTCCATATAGGAGTCGCTGGGATAATTAGGTAAAAACAAATGCATATTATAAGACAATGAAAGTGTTTTTTGACCATGCATGCATACCAGCCTGTTGTTGGAGACCCTCAAAACCAAAATATGACCCTTTTAATGTATAATTGGGGCTCTTTAAAAACTCAAGTACATGCACAGAACAACATGAGCATTTATAGCAAATAAACAAATGTAAATATCCCGCTTGCTTTCTAAGTGTTGATGAGCGAGTTCTTACACCCCTACACACTCAACAGAAAGGGCTATGATTGGCTCTAACGATGTTCACCAATGAGTGACACTGATAAATGGCAGCGGCAATCACAGCTGATCCTCAACAGACACAGAGGAGAAAACTCGCTCTGCAGATACGCGCTCGTGTCTGGATCAACAAATATCATCGTAACAGCCGAGAGGAGAGGAAACATTATCTCACGCCAGTAGGTCAATGGTCCACAGTGAGAGAGAGGGGCAGAAATGGAGTTTACTTTCCTTTTCTCCATAACCGTGAAACAGGGCGTCTGCTGTAACTTCAGTGTCAGTAAAAAACACTGACAGTGACACACACACACAGTTATTTGAGTTTCTGCATTAGGTAATTAGAGTGTTTTAATTATTTGCGCTTATTTGTGCCATAGTAAAGTGCCGCAATATAGCGCATATGAGATAAATGACGTCAGTATGTAATAGCCGTTTATGATCGGTTACTGAACCGATAGAGAATTGTCTGCGAAGAAACAATTACTTTTGACACCCCATTATTTTTACACATTTAATTTTGTATAAAGGTAATATGTAAATTAGTTTCAGAAGCAGTCAATTATGTCTCCAAATCAAAAGTTTAGCCTGACTTGGTTGTTTTACCAGTCATTTCTGGCCAAACATGAGTCAGACAGGGTTGTTATCCAGGCAGCTCTTGTTCACACTGTAATAAAAGCAAGGAAATGGTGACTAAAGAAAGGTCATCTCTTGCACCACAGACAGAAACGAGCAACTGCACACACTTCAGGATCTAGTTAATACCTCCTGCAAAAGACTACATGCATAAATCTACCATGCATGGAATAATGGTGCTAGGGGTCATAATTTCCCTCCCTCACCCAGTTTTCTATTATTCTCATGATAACAACATAGGAAAAGAGCAGCCCACATCTCTTACACAATTTGAGGCTAATAGCAGACAGCTGTTTGCTGTTTTGCATAAAATGGTGATATTCAATACAGGTGTATATGAAGAGTCCCTGAATCTTGATCCTTACATAATGCAGTTATTTGGGCTGAAGCAACCTAATTAAATCCCTCTCAAATTAGGTTCCCGCTTGCTTGCATAATGGGTATTTATCCATCACTGCCCGTAATTTTCACAATGATCACCAACGTCCACAAAGACTCTTCCTCCTCTCATTATGAAAATCTACCAATTCAGGCATTTTATTCATTACCTCTTTATTCTCATCTCACAACCCCTTTCCCTCTTTAATCGAAATCTCACCATGTTTTTTTCTGATCACTCTTCCATTCACCAGCATCCCATTATGCTCTAACATTTCTTCAGCCTTCAGTAATTAACATCTCGGTACCCAAAGTAGCACCATGCCCCAAACGCCTTACGCTTCACAGCAGCCACTGCAGGGGCCAGAGTTCCCTTACCTTTAAATTATGAAAGCAGCCATCTGTTTCACAAGGAATATAGTCTTTGTTTTTGAGTGAATTCCTCTGTCTGGTGACAAAGACATTTTTCGTGCATATGACAAGATCTAAAAACAATTTCCCCTTGGGATGAATGAAGTATCTATGAAACCGTTCCAGGGTTTAATATCAAAGAAGAAACTATGGAAGTCAATGTTCACAGGTTTCCAGAATATCTTCTGTTGTGTTAAACCGAAGAAATAAATGCATAAAGATTTGAAACCAATGGAGTGTGAGTAAATGACTAAAGTTTCATTTTTGGGTGTATTACCTCTTTAATACGTATATTACCAACAAAGCTTAATATGTTATTACAAAAATGCCCTGTAAAACAATTAGTGTCAAGAATAGGCATGGGATGATAGGTTTACCATGATATAGAAAAGTCAAGGTTTTAAAACCGGTAAAATTTTCAGTTTCACCATTTGTATGGTATAAGCGTTTTTTTTTATGTGTCTTTTATGACTATTTTATAATTTTTTTAGGGCAACAGTATCTCTAGCAGAAAAGGACCCTCTGCATCAAAAGCTCCTGGTCAGCCCACGATTCAGGAATCATCTGAAAAACAAATAATTTATGCACCAACATCCAGCTATGCTATAGACCTGAACAGTGCAATGGCTTATTGATATCCAAAGTAAAGAAAGATATCTAAAGACGCTGGGTTGGGTGATGTTGACCAATTTGTCTAATGTAAAACATTACGATGGACGATGGCATCATCGTCATAGGCAGCGGTGAATTAATTAATTATGAATAATTATTTAATTCAGAACAAATTAATTATTTGTAGCCTACCATTTCAACTAGGCATGGGACGATAACCGTTTTCAAGGTATACCGCGGTTTGGAAAAGTCAAGGTTTTAAAATCACCTAAATTTTCTACTATACCATTCCTAAGGTATGTGTAAAGGCCCGTGCACACCAGGACAATTTTTGCTCGCATTTTCCGTTGACGTTTAATTCCTCGTGACTAAATAAAGGGCGCCAATGTGATCATGCACACCAACACGCAAAACGGTAGGCGTAAAAGCGTCATTTTTAAAGAAACGCCTCATGCTTGTTTTTTGTCTTGACACACAGCATCAAAACCTTCTCCACCAAACAGATTGGCACATTTGTTCACGTGAACCAAGCTGCTGAAGTTACAGTAAAAAGCACTTGGAGGCACTCAAGCGGAAAACTGTCAATACGAGTGCAGATTGAAGAAGATGCCCAGAGGCGATATGAACGTGGAGCTGCTTATTGCACTGGTGAACAATAATCATTTCTTCATCGCTAAAGCTGGAGCTGCTACTTGAATCATCCATAACAAGTGTGTCAATTTTCTGTCTTCTTCGTCTGTGTTACATGCGGGTGTCAGAAGCTTAAAGTTGTGTAGCACCATCTAACGTCAAGGAGTGATTTTGCATACTCTTCTGCTCGACGCCAGTGAAAAATTTCTTTGGTTTGAATCCGGAAAAACGTCTTGAAAAACACTGACAATAAACGCAAACGAAAAGCGTCCTGGTGTGTACGAGCCTTAAGTTTTTTTAATTTGTGTTTTTAAAATATTTTTAGGACAACAGTATTTCTAGCAGAAAAGATATCCAAAGATGCCATTTTAAACTGTAAAGCAATCTGCATTATTGAAACTAATGGAGACAACAGAAGTCAATGATTCATTTTCATTATTCAGCCTGAAATGTTTACTGCTCCAAAATACTTTAAATGTTTCTCAAAATAAAATATTTTCAAAGGGGAAAAAGGTTTTGTTTTTTAGCCAGACACTTAAAAAGAATATATATTTTAGAGCAGTGAATATAACACCGTCAGACTGTGAAACCATGGTATTTTTATCCAAGGTTATCATACCGTCAGAATCTTATACCGGCCCATGTCTAGTTTCAACTACCTGACCCGCATTGTCTTTGTTTTATCCATAACCAAATAATACATAAATAAAGATAAGTTACACACAAATTACCACCTATCATTTTTTCCGGGGGCATGAATAGGCAGAGTGATCTGTGTTGTTATAATAGTATCAACAAACCTGGTTGGTAAAAAAGGTCCACAACCAACAGGAACCAAGCAACAGTATCTGAGATTTACGTAAACATTACCAAGTACAAGTGTGAAAGCAAAAGATTGAAGCAGTGTACTGACACTGTGACACGTTACCTGTCACGTTACCTGATAGATTTAAAAGACTGTCTGTTTGTGTGCGTGTGCATGTGTGTGTGTAAAAGACTCAGATGGGCTTGCACCATGAGGACAAAGTGACTGGGCTTACTTTGCATAACTAAAATTATTTACTCAATATTTAGTAACTCACAAAGCCTGTAACTCTTTGTGCCATATAGCACAATATTCACTCTTCACTCCATCAAAAATAAGAACTCAAACTGTGTTCATTCACATCCTTGAGTTAGACTGCTCTCCAAGGCCCCTCTGAGACTGATCCTGTCAACCTGTGATGTACCACTGTGCCATGCAACAAAGTGCGCGACAGCACTTCCATATGAGGAAGCCCCAGAGGGGCCCATTGCGGCAGTGCCTCTTGACGCCAAGGTGGATACAGATTTCAGAAGATAGGGGATTATAGGGGACTGTTTTAATTTTTTCCCCAAGGATCACTGTGTATATCTATGTTGAGTAGCTCAGCCTCCACCACAAGCAATAGCAGGACATGTGGCCCAAGTATGGGAGAATTGGGGCTGGGTGGTAAATCAATTTTAGTGATTAACTGGAATGTGTAGTTTACATCAATTTGTTTTAATGAAAATCGGTTTCACCCTAACACACGCGATGCTCCCGCCTGAGTTCCCATAGTTCCCCCGCATTTGCCATAGAAACACACAAACAACATGGCAGCGAGCAGAGAACTAAAACAGAAAATGGAAATAAACACATCCTCCCAAAAGAAAAAGAAAAAATGGCATAATTCAGGGCTCTCATTCAATAATTCACCAGCGTCAGACACAATTTAAACAAGCACGTCACACGTTTTTCTCACGGTAAGAAGAAATATTAAAGAGCCCCTATTATGGGTTTTTGAAAATGAGCTTGAAAGCAGTGTGTACCACAGCATTCCACAGGTCATGTTTCATAATGGTCCAGCTTTTGCCACTGTATGGACTAATACTGAATGTATGTCGCTGTTTTTACTTATGGTTAAGAAAAGAGCTGGGAATATGCTGGGAGATCGGGGGTTAGTTTCAGGGTTGAGGTGTCTGAAATACGGGCGACTCCCAGGAAAAACGAGTGTTGGCAGGTATGCTCACGCCAACACTATGACCACTTCAATACTGATAAGCCGTGGTGGGCATTATCTCACGCTGAGCACTGTCGACCAATCGCAACAGACTGGGTCATCGGTCCAATCAGCGCAGTTTAGCATCACGCTAAGGAGGGGTTTTGGAACAAATGAATCACTGAACGATTCATATAGGAGTCGCTGGGATAATGAGGTAAAATAAATGCATATTATAAGACAATGAAAGTGTTTTTTGACCATGCATGCAGATCAGCCTGCTGTTGGAAAACCAAAACCAATATATGACCCTTTTTAATGTATAATATGGGCTCTTTAATGTAATAATAAAGACGTGCATATGAAAATAATTGTTACCGACTTGAGCCCATCTGTATCCAACGTTGCCATTTCCAGATAAATTACATGACCCAGTCGCAAAGACATTCATTACTTTAAATATCAAGACTGTGACAAAACTTGATCAGTGCAGTCTACCAGATGTAGTGGCCCGACGTTAATAAAAGCAATAAAAATCTAACCCACTAGTCTCACTTGAGTAATTGATATAAACTGGTATAATAGAAAGAAATTGAGAGAAAACCTCTGAATGTTCATGTTGAAGTAAACAGTGCAAAATAATAGGGAAATAAATGTTGAAAAAAATGTCCCCTTTTTAACAATCATCATTTTTCTTTCACTGCATTTTAATAATATGGTCCAATGGATATTACTATTATTATAAAATTTTCTTTAAATGACAGCTTGCCAGGTTATTGATATTGTATATGTCAACTGACCCAGCCAAGGCTCGAACCAGCAACCTTCTTGCTGTGAGGCAACAGTGCTACCCACTACACAACCGCACTGCCTATAATTATGATATGCTTAAGCTAATTATATAGGTTAACACCTTCAACTCAATTCTATTTTACCTTTAACTTACATTTTTTTCAAATCATAAATTGATTTATTTGGCCATAACGGCCAGCCCTTGGGAGAATAACAGATAAATCGCTACAAATAAACTAGGGCTGCACAATATTGATACAATTGTAAAATATTAGGGGTGTCAAAATTAATTGTTTCTTCAGTGCACCGTGATGCAGACGTGGACAATACGGTATCGGTTTAGTAATAGATGCCAACTAATTATTATGTACTGTCATTTTTCTCATATGTGCTATGTTGCATAACGGAGTAAACTCTGTTTCTCTTTTTCTTTCTCTCTTTCTCTCTCTCTGGCCCCTTTGACCTGCTTGCATGACGCCTCCTCCCCTCTGGACTGTTATATCTATACTTGAGGATCCAGACACGAGCGTGTCTGCAGAGCGAGTTTTCACCTCCACGTCCCTTTATCAGTGTCACTTATCAGTGAACAGCACCATCACGTTAGGGCCTTTCTTGAATTTTTTTTGGGATAACTTAATGTTTAATCCACTTAATTGATTTGTGTTGGGACATGAATTGTGTGGAACCCTGCATTTTTTACAGTGCAGTTTGTATATTTACCTTCGGCCCACAGCCCTCAATCAAGTTTGGTTTTTAACCCTTCAGAGAAAAAGTTTGGGGACCCCCTGATTTATATAGATTGGGAAGATCAAGTCTTTTTCTACGAACTGTCTTTGCACAAATTATAATAAATAAAAAGCATTTTATAAAACACAACAAAGCAAAGATAAAAGTGAAATTAACTGCACGTTATGGTTTTCTGGAGAGTCTAACAGTATTCTGCTGCGGAAATTGAACTATCAAACATAAAATAACATGTTTATAATTGCATAAAAGATTTAAATATAATAGCTTTATCTTTTAATCTTTAATCATCTAATTCTGAAATGTGACTATTGTGGATACACACACTGCAACATCGATGCTCAAATGATATATTTTGCAGCTCTAAACTGAGCCTATCTGAACTGCGCTCTGACACACTTTACCGGGCCAGGGCCGGTCAACTGAACCACGCCTGAGGCTGATTCAGAGCACTCACACTTCTCAAACGAAACGGGAATCGCACCTGGGCATAGTTTGGATAGCATGGTTTTTTGAGTGCACCCTAAAAGAAAACCCACCAAGATCGACATGCTTAGATATTATTATTATTATTATTATTATTATACGTATGTCTGTTCAAACACGCACCCAAACCCCAGAACTTCACTCCGCTTCAAATCGCTTGTACAGAATCCGATTGGGAAACAGCATCTATTTATCACTACACTCTAAAAAAAAGGTTCTTCAGTGGTTCTTCAGAAGTTCTTTGCGATATTTGAGGTGCTATTTAGCACTTTTACTGTGTAAAGAACCTTTAAAGCACCATAAAGGTTCTTCAGTGGTTCTCCAGTGGTTCTTTAAGGTGGTCAGGGTGCTATATAGCACTTTTACTGTGTAAAGAACATTTAAAGCACCATAAAGGTTTTTCAGTGGTTCTTTGGGGTGTTTAAAGTGCTATATAGCACCACTACTACTGGTAAGCACTTGTTCTTATAGCTAATTCTCATAACTCTTATGCCGGTTTTATTTGCGGAAAGGGTAAAGTAACATTATGAGCACCTTAAAATATAGGTGCTATATAGCACCATTTGACAAAAGTACTATATAAAACCTATTTTTTTAAGGTGCTGTATAGCACCAAAAAAGGTTCCCCCTCGTTACGACCAAAGAACCAGTTTTGGTGCTATTTAGCACCATTTTTTTTAGAGTGTATTGAGTGCGTCTGACAGCCACGCACTGCTACATTAACTGTTTTGTGGATTGCACAGGAGGGGCAAGTGTTCCATGCCTAAATAAATTGAAAGCACAGAACAAATTCACATTTAAGAGAAGGTGGCATCCCTTGGGGGTTTGGCAGTATGGGTTGCGTATAGGAAGAACAGGCTCTTTATTGTTTATTGCCACCAATCATACAAAGATTAGGATACTGGAGAAATATGGAAAAATACCTTTACGGGATGATAGCGGAATAGAATTGTAAAATGGGGGATTGACAGATATGACATGGCAATGGCCATACCGTGAGCCGCAGACATCATTGTTTCTTTTTTCATACTTAAATTTCACAAATGTAAAACCGTTAATTTCAGAACACAAAACAGACTGTTGCATTACACATGCAACTATTAATAAACACACCCTCAACATTTGCATGGAATTAGGTTAAGTTCTATGTCAGCCAGACCTGGGCAAGCAGCAGTTATCAGAAGTTCAGCAGCCAAAACACAGACTGATATGTTGCACATGGGATCATTAATTTGCACACACCAGCCAGCATTTGATTGGCCACTTTGTTTTCTGGTGAGATTAGAACAATGATTATATTCCTCTCCTATTGTTTAGCTTAGCTAAGTTTATATTAAACTTGCTATGTATCTGGGATTCTTATTTTGAATTGGGAGATGTTTTATTGAATAAAACCAAGGCCAGGTGCACCAGATTGATTTCTATGCTTGCTAAGAAATGACTCTATGATCATCTGTTCTCATACAGGTCAGGATGCAAATTGAAGGATTTATGGATTATAAATTTGGTCAGCACCAGCCCAAATGCATGTTTAAGTGTATCTTTTCTTAAACACAAATACAAACACTGCTGAGTGGGATGCATGATTATGACAAAAATAATAATTGTTGATTTTTACATTGAAATTGTAACTGCGATTATTTATTACAATCATCACAATTTATATTTATTGAGGTTTTAAATAGTTTTTCAACATTGTTTGGCTGGATATACAGCACACACACTTTAGAGTTTTGTCTGCTACTTTGGGTTTGTTTTTACGGTGATGTGTTTAACTCCCACTGCTGAGGATGACATTATTGGTTGTGTTTTCTTTTAAATTATAGCTTTAAAATACAACACAATAAACTAGACAAAAAAAATTGTCCAGTCTATTTCAAAGAGAACCGATCGCACCAGTTGCATTTGCTCTAGGCACGGTTACTTCGTGCAAAAACGAGAGCGCACACACTTTTTAAACAGTCGCACGTATCACATCACCTGAGCACGCAAGTGCTCATCCTCCCATTCAGTATTCACCTGCTTTCATTTGCTTGCACGAGCACAATTAATTTTGTCAGTCATGCTGCTTCTCGATTATAAGATCACAATTGCACAAATATTGGGCCATTCTTATTGTCGAACCCTGCTTTTAAAAAAGCTACAATCTAAAAATTATTTTCAACCAGCCAAAGTGGCTCGTGAGTGTCTGTCTAACCCACCAAAGCCGAAATCTACTCGCATTTGGCGGGTGTTAATGTCAAGCCCTGATTATAAATATGTATACGTAATGAAAACTACAGTGCTATTCATAATAAATTCTTTCCAAATAGACCCAATCATTTTATCTGGTGAAATTACACTCAATAATCGCAGTATATATATTAGAAAAATAAAATATCACAATGTCCATTTTTTCCAACGTCATGCAGCCCTAACTCAACCCTTAAGAAAAACTTGTGCACCCTAAAAATTATTTTAAAGAGAATAGGATATATGCACAGCAAGTGTTTTTCAGCTATTGACGAAGGTCTATGTGACGATTTTCAATCTCATAAGGTTCCTTTTAAAGCATCGATAATCTAATTTTAATTAAAATGTAATGTAAATAGACTTTAGCATTAATTTAGTTGTTCAAGCGTAAAACAAGATGAAAGGCCGTTTAAGCGCAAGCACCATCAGGATTAGCAGGCGAGTGCAGAACCGCCACTAAATACACCATGGTCCACATTTTAAAGAAATGGCATGGGACAAAGTTAATTTTCTCACTGCTTTTGTCTGGTGTGATTCCCACATCATATCATATCTCAATCAGGCAGTGAAGTTTAAACAAATCAGACCTTAAACACTGTGATTTTATGACGGTATGACACTTCACCGAAAGCGCACTGGATTATAGAAAATTAAAGGTCCCTGTGCATTTACCCATTTCTTTGACTTTACTATTTTCTATACTTCTTACACACAGACACACACACATATATTTTCTATAGACCATTTCAATGTGGTCATGTCATTAGCCTATAAACATTTCCTACTTGTTATCAAACAAATTTATAATTGTTACAAGTACAATCATAACCTAATGTTAAAACAGCTATCATAACATTATTTATCAATACGTGGCTCTTTTTGGATTCTCAAAAGCTATAGAATGAAAAATGTAAAACAGGAAATACTTTGGAACCACAGTTTTTGTTTACATCCCTCAAAACGGTCTATATATATTTCCTATGCATGAATAAGCATACATGACATTTAAATTTTGCATTTTGATGAATGTAAATATTTGCTGTTTTTACAAGTTTTAATTGCTGGGGGTTGTTGGCAGTGGCAAAAAACTTTGATAAAAAAAATCTTACTTTCTGAAAAAAATGGCTGTAAACACTCAGCTGTACATACTTCCATGTGGAAGTAAAACTTTGTGTTTTACTACATGTAAAACTTCCCATTATTTATCCAAAATCCTACTTTCAATTACTCTGCAGTTCAAAAAGAACAAAAAATACTACTGTGACAGACAATTATCTCATCAAAGCAGGGAAATACTGAGAGGATTCAAACAGAGGCTGGAAAATCCTTCATCAGGCATTACATCTTATGTTGGAAAGCTGAAGTACTATATTATTAATTATGCATACAAATTAGTCCTTTACTAAATCATGTGACATCATTTTTTTAGAAAGCATTCAAGCCAAATGGCATGTATAGCATTTTCAAAACTGGACAAAAATGATTTGGATTTGAGAGCAAAAGCAGCAACATTCCTCTTGTGTGTAAAGATTCGTCATTGACGATAGAAGTGCACAGTGAAACAGAAGATGTTGTGAACAAAACAGCAGTGGTGTGAGCCATGGTGACTTTAATAATCGCTTTTATGTCAGATGTCACTGATTTATGACAGTCAACACCACATATGTCATGCTCCCAGAGGGGGAACATTAAAATTTTTATTGTACATTCAAAGGCTGGAATCTGATCCAGCTGGCAGGTCAATAGAAAACAAGAGCTGCTGACCAATTAGGTCTTAAAATGGTCAGACGAAATCTGTTTTTTTTTCCAATAATAAAATCAACATCTGGTCCAATAATAATCCCGTAAAACACAAAGACAGCGACTAACTGATAAGCAAGGGGGAACAGATACCTAAGGCATTTTGCTATTGTTGTGTTCACTTTAATCAACACATGAGCTGACAGCATTACAGATTGTAAAAACACATCCCCAAAATAACACCAAAAACACGTTTACAGCAATAGTGACCGTTAATGTTGTGTATCAGTAGCCCATTTGGGCCTGGGTGTACTGGGACAAACACACACTCTATAGTAAAACTGCTAGCGGCGGGCTATTAGCCTCTGTAGATAGTCAAACAATAGCTCCTACCAATTGAAATTAACCATTAAAACAGACGTAAACAGCACCACTTACCTCTATACAATGCGGAAAACTATCCCTCGCGGACTTTACCCCGTTTCCACGGTACGGTTTTCGTCGACAGAAGTAGAAAAGTATTGGGGAAGCGAGTGAACGTCAGCGGAGGCTTGTGTGAAACTGACAGTCACACACACAAACCCGACAGAGAGGCCCAGCGCTTTAGCCTCCCCGCTAACTGACGGAGATTTCGACGATTCCGCGTTAAATCTACGAGAATACTCACGCGAGCTTCAGAATCACGCGTTAAACGGCACGGTGGACTAAACGTAGCGCGAGGACATTTATTTAACGGTTATATATGACACAAATTTCTCGCTGTTTGCCCTCGGGTGCGAGTCCCCATTCCTGCCTATCCGCGGCGTCCATTAGAGCGCTGCTATGTGTGTATGTGTATGCGAAGAGCACTGCTGCTACGCGCGCGCACACACGCGCACGCACGTTTCGACATTTTACGACATCCCTGTATCCTCGACGACTCGTCGAGATAACAACAATAACAACAACAACCCCGAAGGCCGTTGCAAATTAGAAAGATAAAACCATTGTTGATTATATTGCTTAACCATCGAATCTCGTGAATATGTACTGATGTTTTATTATGTGTGTGTGTGTGTTTTTTTCTTGACCAATGTGAAGATCTGTTGTAACCACAGGGAGTTGGTTGCCTCGCGCTCTCTAGTGGCAGAATGTGGAAACGCTCATGCACGTTCATGAATATGAATATAAACTGGAGGTACACAATCAGCTTGTTTGTTGATTTGTTTTGGTTTATATTAACATTAAATAAACAATAAAAAAATGTTTACATACAAACAATTCAAGTTTATTTATAAAGCAATATTTAATAATACTTACAAAAACAATTAATAATAATTTTCACAATAATTATCATTCCAAAGCAGCTTCACAAAAAAGGGCACTTTATTGCATTACAGTCAAAATGAGAAAGGGGTTTTGTGTATAGGGTGGACAGCAGTTAACATGCAGTTATACAGTAGTGTCCTTTCCAAAAATGTGCTGTGATGTAAAGAACTGACCATAATAATAATAATAATAACTGCATGTTAAAATCAGTGTTAACATTTTTTATATTTTTCAGACAGATCCATTAAAACAGAGTAATTTATGTGTTTATTTTATGTAGACTACTATTAGCCCACTATTTGTGGTTTTCATCTTTGTCACCAAGGAAAGACACCTCTATATGACCATCCTCATGCAAGGCACCCTTGAGCTCTAAAGCATCTACATTGTTTCTAGAAAAACACCCAGCTTATGGTGTGACAAAATAATATTATAAAATGTTTTTTGAAATGTCTATACTAAGTGTTTAATTCTTATAATATTCATTCATTCATTTTCTTTTCGGCTTAGTCCCTTTATTAATCTGGGGTCACCACAGCGGAATGAACCGCCAACTTATCCAGCATTTGTTTTACGCAGCGCATGCCCTTCCAGCTGCAACCCATCTCTGGGAAACATCCATACACACTCACTCACAAACACACACTATGGACAATTTAGCTCACCCAATTCACCTGTACCGCATGTCTTTGGACTGTGGGGGAAACCGGAGCACCCGGAGGAAACCCACGCAACCACGGGGAGAACATGCAAACTCCACACAGAAATGCCAACTGACCCAGCCGAGGCTCGAACCAGCGACCTTCTTGCTGTGAGGCGATCGTGCTACCCACTAGGCCACCGTGGCGCCTTCTTATAATATTGAATGTTAAATTCTACAAATTTAAGAATGTGCTGCTGATTGATTATTTTCTTTACTTCATGAATTGTTCATTTATTTTAATCACTTTTGTATTCGTTTACTTTATTATTCTTATTTATTTTAGATTTTACACTATTGAAAACTGCCCACCAAAAATTTGTTTTAAATTGTGTATTTCCGAAGATTACCAAATGGTTGACCATATTTTTACCTGTTTTAAATAATGACGGTTAAATTCATTTAAAGAAAGAAGTTTTAAATAATGGTTTACACACACAGCATTGTTGGTTTACAATTCAAATTCCTGTTGCGTGACTACACTTGATTATGGTTTAACTGTAAAAAAAAAAAAAAAAATGAAAATCTGAATAAATCAATTGGGCTTACACTTCATATTTTTCATATTTTTATAGCATATATATTAATTCCGGTATTTTTACCATAAACCAACATATCAACCATTGGGTAGAGGTTGGTAGAAATTATATGATGTGTTAAAAATGCATTAAGTGTGTTAAATAGCAACATTACGAGTCAATCAAATTTTTGGCAGCATTTAACTAGTGTGATTTGTGTATGTGATTTCTGAACCTAAATGCAATAATTATTTACTTATTTCTCAGAAATTATTTGTGTATTTGCAAAATCTTTGCATAGCATTTTTTCTTTTTACAACACACAGTTTCCCCAATGCTCTCAACTGCTTGGTAATTAAAACTGAAAATTGAAAAAGTCACTTGCCTTAAAAGGCACTGAAAATAATTATTTCACCCAAAAATTAAACCAACCAACAAACAAATAAATAAATCTATTATTTTTCCTTCTACTTTAAACCCTACTTTGGCAATACCCAGTGATTTTCCCCTAAAATTAAAGTCAAATGTCAATTTCTTTAAATAATATTTATACTCTGTTACTTTTCAAACTATTTGTGATTCATGAAATAAGGAGGATTTCGCAGGCTTATTTTTATTCACAATTTTTGTTTATTATATATTTCTAATATAGTATAAGAATGATGTTTGTGTGTGCACATATGCACACTTGCAGTCTTTGCTTTATTTATTTATTACAATTATTTTACATTCAATTTTAGGGTATTCATACCCAAGCTTTCCAACTTTCTCTGATGATGGTGGTGTTTAACATTAAATGTTTAAAGTGTCCTGCCTTTAAATATTAAGTGATTTTGAACCAGTGTCAACATCATACTAGATTGTATCCCTACTCAACTAGTATTTATAACTGCAATCGTTCTTTAAATAAAACAAATGTCGTTTATTACAGAGCTACATGTGAAACCGGAGATGATGGGTGATTGATAAGCGCCGCCTCTCATTTCAACCAATCGGAACCCAGTTATCCCCGAGCCAGTGACCAATCAGAGAGCGCGGAGCGGTATTTGAATCACCAGCAGGCCTTTGTACTGTATACGCACGGTTGTTTTTAGTTGAGTTGGACGAGAAAAGACAAACGAAGCTAAACGACATTTTAAAATTTTCTTTTTAATTAAGCAAGTCATCCCCGAAAAAGCATATTCATCATGGAAATGCACGCTCTGGTGAGTTTTTGGAGAAAAAAAGAGCGTTTGCGCGTGACTTCTAGTATGTGTAACATCAAAACAGCGTCACTGTTGTTAGCCTAGCATGCTAATGTTTGTATTGAAATGTTTTGTATGTTGGTTTCTTCTTATTTTAATTATATGTACATTTTTAATACAGCGCAATGCAAGCAATCCCGTTTACGTCGGTGCCAAAGGCGGAGCAGTAAGCGGTGCTGTGAGAAGGCCAGTGTTTGGCGAACTGTCCAATTTGGCCCACAAACCAGTTCAGACCAAGGTTCGTATATTTTATGTTGCACCACGCAGCTTATGAACGTGAACAACAGCGTGTTGCAACACTCCTCTGTTTCGCTTTTACAGAAGGTTTTGCATGCTCAAAGTGTTAAACCCACCGGCCGGCCAGCTGTTGTGCAACCCAAAAGTGCCCAGGTCCAGCACGAGGCCCCACAGCCTGCCGCTGCTGTGCCTCCTGCTCAGGCTGACGTGAGCATGAAGGAAGAGGAGCTGTGTCAAGCCTTTTCCAACAGCCTCTTTCCAGTAGATGACATCGATGATGGAGATTCTGACATGCCTCAGCTGTGCTCTGAATATGTTAAGGACATTTATTCATATCTGAGGCGCCTTGAGGTACATGAGGCTTTTGATTTATGTGGCACATTTTGTAAAAGGTCCTGCCTACAGCTTTGCTTTGGTTGCAGGGTCAGCAGTCTGTCCGTCCTCGTTATATGGAAGGATATGATATCAATGGGAGAATGCGGGCTCTCCTGGTTGACTGGCTGATTCAGGTGCACTCAAGATTTCAGCTGCTACAGGAGACCTTGTACATGACTGTTGCCATTCTTGATCGCTTCCTCCAGGTAAGAATGTTTTGCTTAAGATTTTACATTTGTGTTATTATTATTATTATTATTATTATTATTATTATTATTATTATTAATAATATTTTTATTTGTAATTTCTTTCTCTTCCCCTTTACCCTTTCCTCTCTGTCCTCCCTCTAATATGATTACATCCCTACCTTATCTGGTTTGTGCATAATGGCTCTTGGATGTGATTTCAATTTTGATTTCTAGGGTCTGCTTTTTTTTTTTTTTTTTTTTTTCTTATTTTTAATTCTCCTTCTCCTAAAAGTCTTTTTTTTTTTTTTAAATAGCATAATGAATTTATTATTTGAGCAAGATTTAAATTGAATGAATAATCGTATTCTCCCATTTACTGTGCTCTAAGTTTTCCCAACTATGACTACTTCTGCTACAGAGAAACCCAGAAACGTGAAAAGGGTCAAAAGCCAGAAATATGAATTTGAGGTGGAAACTGTTAACCCCCTATTTGTTTTCTTTCCTAGGTTCAGCCTGTGACCCGTAGGAAGCTCCAGCTAGTAGGTGTCACCTCCATGCTTATTGCTTGTAAATATGAAGAAATGTACGTGCCGATGGTTGGAGACTTCGCCTACATCGCTGACGATGCCTTCACGAAAGCTCAGATCCGAGAGATGGAGATGCTAATGCTCAGCGGGCTGAACTTCAAGCTCGGCCGTCCTCTCCCTCTGCACTTCTTACGGAGAGCTTCAAAGGCTGGGAATGTGAGTGCTGGTTTTGTGATCCCTGTTGGAATTTGTGTGATCTACAGAAGATAACGCTTGACTGCTTTCTAGGCGGATGCGGAGAAGCACACTCTTGCTAAATATTTTCTTGAACTGACACTACTCGACTATGACATGGTCCACTACAACCCCTCTGAGACCGCAGCTGCTGCTCTCTGCCTCTCTCAACTAGTGCTTGATGGACAAAAATGGGTAACGTGTTTCTTATTTCCCAGCACATGACTCTGTTTTTATGAATTATTGTGATTGTTCCAGTTTTGTGAACCAAAGTATGAAATGGGTCAAGTTTGTTCTACAAATAATTGAGGTGTGTTTGGCTTTAAGCTTTCTGTTTTTATACTTTTTTTTTTTTTTTTTTTTTTTTTTTTTTTTTTTTTTTTTTTTTTTTAATTAATTCTAATCTTAGTATTTTTATCTTGGCTGTAGTATCATTTATGGCCAACACATCTTTTCCTCCTTTTCTAGATTGTCTTTCTGCAGCAAAAATTTGTCTAATTTGTTTTTCGGTCTCCTGGATTTAAGTTTCCTTTAAGTTTTGACCAATGGATTGTGGGAAGTGACCTTGCATATCTAGTTTTATTTAAACCCTTCATTCACTTTGTCTAATGGAAGCTGCATGTATTTGGAGCACAGCATCATGGGTTAAAGATAAATATACGCTCTTCACTCTAATTCAGTGTTATTTCTTGATTTCAGTCATCAACCCAGCAACACTACTCCACCTATGATGAGGCTCACCTAAAGCCTATCATGCAGCTTATTGCCAAAAATGTGGTTATGGTCAATGAAGGGCTCTCAAAGCATATGGTAAGTACGGTTTCCTTATGCTTGCGTGTCTGGTTGTTGAATATTCTGCTCATGATCATCTGTGTGTATATACAGACGGTGAGGAAGAAATACGCGAGCAGTAGACTCATGAAGATCAGTCTGCTTCCTCAGCTCAAGTCTGCGCTGGTGAAGGATCTGGCCGCTCCTCTGATGTCCAGCTCTTGAGGACTTTCATGAGGGAATGGACACTAAAGCTGCACTTTATTTTTAATTCAGCCATTGTGAGAGATGGACTGCTGCTTTTTAAACTGATGTACATACTCTGTCTGTATAAATAAAACACTTTCTACTTTTTATGGAGTTTACACTTTTAAGATGAGGGTTAAATGGGTTTTGCTCTTTCATGAACTTGCTGGAGCAGTATTTTTACCTGTTAGAAAGCAAATTGAATGCATTAAAATCCAAAGATTTAATACTACTTTTTCTTGTGTGTTTGTAGTAATGGTGACTCTTCTCTCCCTTTCCCAAAAAGATACTCTCAAAGGAATCCATCATTCAGCTGCTCATGTCTTAAAGTGCCAAAGAATTAAATTGTGCAATTTGGTAGTGGTGGTAGTGACTGATCTGTTCAAGTTCTACAAGCTCGTGTTTGATGGTTTTACCTGTTAGCCAGCACTCAATTTTGGGGATTTACACCTATCTAAAGTTTAAATGTTAACATTTCCTGACTCCAGTATGCTACAAACACAAATTAGGTATCGTTGGAAAGAAGGAAAAAGGGGACGTTACATGCTCAAATATAAAAAGTTATACAAGAAGTTATGAGAAAGAAATTGTATTGTGTTCAATATTTGTTTTTCCATATGCAAGCACAGGTAAACATTATTGTAATGTCCTAGAAACAATATGTCTGTAAAGCCAAGTGTCTTATGAGTTTATATTTCAAATTTGATGAAGATAGCATGCAAAATAAGATTTAAGATTGTAAAAAGTTTTCAGAGACTATGTCGCTGGTGTTCTTTCCCTCACCGTCAGAGGCATTTTCTCAAAACTTACCATCCCAAACTATAACATTAACAGATGCTGAATGATTTGGTCTACATTCACAGTTCATGTATCTTTGGAAAGAAGACACTCTGGGCTTTATTATCCATCATCTAGAGTTCATAATGCTCAAAAGGAAAAAAGTTATAGATGCTTAAAACAAAAAAAAAATTCTCTCTTACATTTTATAAGTTATGTAGCTTTGAGCCTACATAATATACATGTACTACTTCATTTTTTGTTTTTTTAATGCAAATGTGATTGTGTGCTTTGCTCTGCCCAATGCTGCTCATTTTATTTTTGTTAAAGCCTTGTCTAATGTACTATTAAACCTTACTACCGAATCAGTTTGAATTGTATGTATATTGGAGCAAGAGCGTTGAGGTAATTAAATAAGGGATGTTTTATTCCAGCGGTGGTCTGTTCAATAAATAATGCTTATTTAAATGGAGTGTCTTTTTTTCTATTTAGAGAGCATCTCTTAAATGACATTTAATATACATCTTTTTTCATAAACGTAAAGGCCTTTAAATTTGATTAATAACTTCCAACCTTTGAGTATCCCACATTAAGATGTGAAATTATTTGATTGTCTTCCCACGTTAACTCCGAGGTAGAAAAAATGTCTAATTTGTTGAATCCAAATGACCTTATACATGAATTGCACCATGCAGAAAAATGCTAGTAATGATTACAAGTGTGAAGTTTTGAATTTGTATATTAGACAAGGCAACCTCATCAGTAGGATAGTATGCAAACATCACCAATGACTTCAAAAAATGTTCATAAGAAAATATGGGAACAACTGTATTTTCAGGAACTCCCATGAAAGTATCTTGGATTGAACCACTGTTTCTTACAACTCAAAACACCTTGGCAAATGTAAGTGCGGATGACCCTCTCAGTACATCTGTATGATGATGTTCTGTACTATATACATTGATTGACAGATGTGATCATTGTTGATCTGTAAAATAACGCATTCAAATACCACTGTAGTTTAAATTTAGACAGTTTAACCCAACTGTTTGCGTCTTTTGCACAATGATACATTCAACATTGTTCAAAGATAATGAATTGTAAAATCACACAATCCATGGTTTTCAAGAACCGTAGTGCATTATATACATTTGGGTTTCTCATAACTGCAATATGAAAGGGAATAAACGTGGCAAAACGGTTCTTAGCAGCAAAAAAAAAAACATTCCCCACTAAAACCATTGATTTGGACACGACTTCAATAGAAAATAAAGAAAACACAAATACACAAACAGCAGGTGACTCTTAAGGCAAGCACCTTCATTTACATATAAAAACCTATCCAATTCAAGAGCAAAATCATAATAAAAAAGCCTGTTCCCATGTAAAATGGCTACTTCATCTCTTCAAGTGAATTAAGATCACCTTAAATATCAAGGACAGATGAACAAAGCGCATCAGAAATAAAACTAGAATGCTAGAATATAAATACAATAAATAGTTTTGATCAGTGCTCTCAGGGACAGCTCAGTATTCGGCGCCCTGGAGAAGAGCTTCAAGCGTCCGTCGGCACGCAACGCAGAGCAAAAACACTTCGCTCTGTCCTCCATTGTCTCAGTTTGTCCTCTTTTCTTTCTCCGGTGAGTCCGCTGAGGTTCAAGTCTGGTCCCCTCTTTAACAGCAGGAGAGGTTAGATCTTGGTCACATAGTTGTTTGGGAAAAGACCTTGTTTACCTCTCAGTCTCCCTGTCCACCATCCAGAGGCGTCTAGATAGAAATAATACACAGATGTCTGAATAAATACATTGTGGCACAATTTGAGCAAGGGGAGGTTAATGAACTTGCTGAATGGTTCATAAGCGCATCCACGGTCATGATCAATGTAAAATGTAGTAATAATCCTGTCGATTTTTTACAAACAGTATCTGGATGGTGAAATATTAAATTATATGTGTTTTCTAGCATATTAAAGGGATAGTTTGTCCTAAAATCTAACATTTAATCACTGTATACTCATCCTCAAGTGGTTCCAATAACGTATTCGTTTCATTTTTCTATTTAACACAAAAGAAGATATTTTGAAGTGTTTCAAACCGGTCACTATTGACTTCCATAATAGAAAAAACAAATATTATGGAAGTCAATGGTTACCGGTATCCCACATTTTTCAAAATATCTTCTTTTGTGTTTAACAGACAAAAGAAACGCAAACAGGTTTGTGATAAATGAAAGGTGAGTAAACGATGACAGAATGCTCAGTTTTGAGTGATCACAGCTTTATTGTAATGCTTTGTTGTGAACTAAGTTTTACTCATTTCTGACTTATAGCAAGTTTTACACTCCAATTTGACACTTCAGCTTTTTTTTTTTTTTACATTTAGACGGTGACACGGTGGCTCAGTGGTTAGCACTGTCGCCTCACATCAAGAAGGTTGCTGGTTTGAGTCCCAGCTGGGGCATTTTTGTGTGGAGTTTGCATGTTGTCCCCATGTTTGCGTGGGTTTCCACCACAGTCCAAAGACATGCGCTATAGGTCAATTGAATAAAATAAACTGGCTGTAGTGTATGTGTGTGAATGAGTATGTATGAATGTTTCCCATTACTGAGTTGCTGCTGGAAAAGCATCCACTGTGTAAAACATATGCTGGATAAGTTGGCGGCTCATTCCACTGTGGCTACACCTGATGAATAAAGGTTTTTTAACATTCTTCCATATATCTTCATCAGAAAAATAACACAAACAGGTTTGTAAAACGTAAAAGATGAGTAAATGCTAACAGAATTTTAACTTTCTGGTGAACTATCCCTTTAAGACATTATGTCACATTAAGCATTTTACACACAAATTGCTTAATAGAATGTCCCCACTGTTTTAATGTCTGACTTGAATTGTTGCAGTGTTGTATGTGTATCTCAGGTACAAAACACTTGTCGTTGTGAGGTGATCTAAATATTTGTGAAATATTTCATCTGAATGGAAACTCAACAGGTCTGTCCTGTATTTTTGTAGATGTTTTGACAATCAAGTTATTGGAAACTCAACTGTGATGTATATCAGAGTGAATCTACTTCTCAAATGGAAAGTGTAAGTGAAGGACTGTTCATTTTGTGCATCGTGATTTCGTTCATTAGAATCAATCACACCGATTGGTTTGCTATCGCTGTGATGTCATGTGATTGACAGCTTGTCCTGCCAGTGAACATGTCAGGAAACAGCTTTACGATAAAAACTGTGATGTTCCGGATAAACAAGCCCATTCTGATGTCAAATTACCTTCTTTTATGATCTCAATGACGTCATCTGCGTTGAAACTGAGCTCATCTGTGTCTTGGGCGTCATATGCATACAGAGCTTTGCACTGAGGCATCTGAGGCTTTGGTTTGGGGGCAGGTTTGGGTCGTCCTCCTCCTGGAGCTGGCCTGTTTGTGGACTGCCTGTGGGCCCTTCATTAAAAAAAAGCACACAACCTCATGAACTTGATGGTGATGTTTCTAACAATCCAGCAACCTGCAACCATGCTTCTACAAGTGAAGGTAAGTGTGAGGTCAGCTAGCACCCTATAGCTGCTGTGAGAGGGTTAGTAGGCTGATTTTGTGGCGTTAGTACATGTGTTCCCCACAAGGTGGCGACAGATTCACATTTATTTATGGTGGAACTGTCTGAACTAGTTTCAAAAACGAACTTTTATTTAGTTGATCCTTCACCTCAGTTTTTAAAACCAGAATTAGTTTTTCAGCTGTTGCAACGAAAGGCCACTTAGTAGCCTTTCAGCGTTCATGATGTGTCTGAGTTGATCCTCATCATGACTACAACAGAGAAAATGCCAAAAAATGCCCAACCCGAAGCCTTTCAACTTGTCTTCATATCATGTTATGAACAATCTGATTTCCATTTTGTAACACATTGGCGTTCAAAGTTTTTGGGGTGAGTAAGGTCCGCATGTCATGGTGACACTTAAGTGAAATGGCTTCTCGGATGAGAAAGAATATATGTCGAGACTTGATTTTGTTCATTGAGTGGATCATTGCTGATTGCTATTGGTCAGCCTCATGTAAAATACGTGTCTCTGCTTTGAATGTAAATTCTTCAGCATAGAAGTGATTTAATTCAAAAGAGGAGGGACAAATTATTTTAATTACAAATTATGACAACACACAAAAAATTTAGGGGATAACAATAAATTATAATAAATACTGTAGGCTAATGTTTCCCCCAATATGTCAGTTTAGATTTCATGGTGACTTTAAAAAGATAAAAAATATATAGTAAACCATCACATGATTATGTGTATCTCTTTCACATGAATAAATTACATTTTAAAACATCTTAAAATAGAAACGTAAACGTATTTTAAAATAATGCTGGTAACTTGTCACCAAAATTGCGTTCACTCCAAACATTTGAATGGTATTGTAGTGGATTTTTTCCCCCTAGAGTTAAGGAGTTGAGTTTTATTCCATTAAGCTGACCTGCAGGAGCACTTTTAGTTTAGCTTAGCATAGATCAGGGATGCTCAACATTGTTCCTGGAGATCTACCTTTCTGCAGATTTCAGCTCCAACCTTGAACAAACACACCTGAACCAATTAATTTGGATCTGAACGGCACACAATTACAGGCAGGTGTGTTTTATATGGGTTGCAACTTAAATCTGCAGGAAGGTTGATCTCCAGGAACAGGATTGATCAACCCTGGCACAGATCATTGAATTAGATTAGACCAGGGGTGTCCAAACATGGTCCTGGAGGGTCAGTGTCCTGCAAATTTTATTTCCAACCCCAGTTAGATACACCTGAACCAGCTAACCAAGCTCTTTCTAGCAATACTTGAAACTTAAATCAGGTGTGTCGAATTAAGTAGGAATTAAACTATGCAGGACACCAGCCCTCCAGGACAGAGTTTGGGCATCCCTGGATTAGACCATTAGCATCTCACTCGAAAATGACTAGAGTTTTCAGACAATTTTCCTATTTAAAGCTGGATTCTTCTGTTGTTACATCAAATACTATTCTGTAACGACAGAATAGTCAAGCTTTAAATAGGAAAAGTACTGAAACTCTATTTTGAAATCTTTGAGTGAGATGCTAATGGTGTATTATGATCTAGGCTAAGCTAAAATGCTCCCGACAAACCCAGAGATCAGCTCAATGGATTAATGGTTCAATTAGACTGTTTATTTCCAGGGGGCTTGTAAAATGAGCCTATTTGGGAAAAGTTCCTTTAAACATGATATTTTAAGGAAATGGAGAACCAAAACAAGACTGAAAGAGTAGCTTTGAAGTTGGGCATCTCTGGTGTTGATCTACATCTAGTCAAATGAACCACAACCACTGCCACCTAACAGAAACTACACACATGCTCAGACTCACATTCCTCCATTGTCAGTTGGCTGTCGATTTCTGCTATGGTGAAAAGATACATGCATGTTACATTCAATCTCAGCTCACGAGACTTTTTGTTTGCATGGACATTGTCTGTCAGATGAGCATCAGGTATGCATCTAGCATTTATACAAACACTTCACTAAAGGATGTTGTTAGCTATGTAACTTTAAATGGATGCTTGTATGTGTGTTTTCTTACCCAGCAGCCCCTTGGTCTGGTACTCTCAGGAAGTCCAGGTTGGGTTGCTGTTGTGTGTGTCTGCTGCCTCTTTCCTTCAGCTGACTGACATTCGTAGGCAGGAACGGACGGGCCGTGTTTTCAGATGTCGACCTGTGGTTGCTGTGATGCTGTGAGTTTCTGTGGTTTGCATTCTTCAGGCCTCCATTCTGGTGAGAAACTATGGGGAAGATAAACGTTTGAGATCAGATATGAGAAAGCTATTTGATCATATGCATAACAGATGAAGTATATGCATGATTGCTTAATATTGTACCTGGTGGGCCAGGTGCAGCTCGTGTTGGGGTGTGGTGGTGTGTTCTGGACCTATTGGGCTGGATTTGAGTGATGCCTTTCTTGGTAGGACCTGAGTGAGGGTAGAATTTGTGCATACGAGATGAGATATTGCATGAACAGGATTTAGTTAAATAATGTTGTGATCGATAATGACAAGTCATTACTTACGTGAGTTTTTGGCCAAACCGGGTCCTATGCTGACCTGCAGCATTTTGTTTGAGGGTCGCAGCACAGCTACGTCTCCTTGACCTTGCATAAACTGCACCTGTCTGGAGCCTCCGGCATTCCAGGGTCCCCATTTTTCCTTCTTCAGTTTCATTTCCATCCTAAAGATCCAATCAATTATAAGCATACATAGACTAAAACCACTTATACCATTTCAAATATTTAAATGTTATTGAATTAGATGATAAAATAACTCAAATGGCTTTTATTAACAATAATAATTGTACTTAAAAATAAAAATACAAATAAATAAATACATAATAAAATATTTTCACCAATAAATCATTATTAATTATTGCATTAATTAAAGTTGATTTCTTAATCAATAAAAAATATATTTTGAATTGAATTTAAATATAAAATAATAAAAAATAAAAAGGTTACAAAAAGTACATATAAAAAGTACAAAAAATTAAAAAAATCTCATCTAATTAAAAAAATTGTTTATTAATAAAACAATATCTGTAATAGAATATTAAAAATATTACAACTTACGTGTTGCCATATTTGAGAGGTAGTTTTCTCTGTGTTCTCTCTTCATATCTGCGTGCCAGTAAGCTGATGAACTCGGTCTTGAACACACACTCCAGCAGGCTGTCGTACTCGTCCTCGTGCAGGATCATGAAGTCGTCCTGCATTGTGCTGTAAGAGAGACAAATCTCTTTTCAAGGCCTGAAATGTCCACATTTGTTCAATCATTCAGCATAAACACTGCTTTCATTACAATCTGCATGTGCTGAGCCACTTAGGGGCTTTCCGCAGACACACAGGTTGTCGAGTCACAATAAAAATATGCAAGTGATATTAAGGGGTTTTGGAATTTCCATGTCTGGGACACACGGGTAGATGCCCCTGCTTCACCCAATAAACTTAAGTCTTTTCTAATGAGTATTTTACAAGGTGTACTCTCCCTTCCCAGCAACACCTGGTTCACATTATTGACAACCCCCCACTCGCCAAACCCAAATATGCAGGATTGTGGGGGGCTGGTGTACCTCTTCCTTGATCCTTATTCGTAAGATCGGTATTCTTTGAGAGATTCTTAAACATTGCCAGGGAACAGTAAAAAAAACTATAAATGTTTTTAAGAGACCAAAGCTTTGTATATTACAGACCCTCTCGATTGAACATGTGTGAAGTAACGCAGGGCAGACGAAGGCTCCAACATCCAGACCGGACCTTTGATGTCTCTACGCCTATAATTCTGCAGAAGGCATTATGGGACTGCATACAGTGTTCAAAAATACAGGCTCTGTTTTACACATGCTGGGAGAGCTGCAGCTCATTTGGCTTCTTGTGGTTGAATATACAGGTTTGGTTATACTTTATTTTGATGTATTTTGATCTTTTTTTCCGTTAGACATTCTGTTGACCTTTTGAGTAACATTGCAACTTTATGTTAGCTGGTTTTGATAGAGTAGAGTAAATCTGGAGTATCAGTAGAGTATTTGGCTGTGATTACATTGGTGCTTTATTTTTTATAATTATTATAATGAATTCTTTATTATTTTAATAGAAATAGAAAGTGTGGGGAACAGAGAGAGGGGAAGGATTGGTAAAGGACCTCAAGCTGGATTTCGAACTTGTGTCGCCGTGAGCACTTCTGTGCTGTGTAGAATACAAATACTTGTATAGCATTGTATGTGTATACTGGCATTTTTACTGCATTTCAGAGAAACGATCTTCGCTTCCACTATCCAGCCTAAAATGCATGATACATGACCATTTACACTCACTGCGCATATTTTGCATATTTTCAGTCAACCGGTGGCGTAATGGCCATGTGAGAAGGGCTTGACCCATCAAGCAACAACACGCAATAGTCCAGAAGAGCATTCAAAGAGTAATTCTGGAGGGCGCCTCTATTTTTTATAAGTCTGCACTTTCTAGCTGTCTACACAGACATTCGATACCGGCATCTTCAAATGAAAACAGGGCTATTCGCATTTTCACAATGCTCAACAAAAAGAATGAGAATGCAACAACAAAAAGTGTTAAAACAAAGATGCACTAGTGTAAACAACACTTTAGTGGACTGTTTAAGTTAAGGCCTTGAAATATTCGCAAGAGGGTGTATTTGTTTTACTTTTTTCTTTTCTTTTTTACATCCATGTTGACGAATGTTCCTGTCGAAAGCTCTGCTACACACTATGTTCAAAAAAGAGTTGATATCATTTGGTATTGTATCATTTACACAAAACATTGTATTTTAAAGGGACAGTTCACACAAAAATGAAAATTTACACACTATTTACTCGTAGTTCCAAAACTTTTTGAGCTTCCTTTTTGTGTTGAACTCAAAAGAATATCACTTGAAAAATGTTGGAAACCGGTAACCATTGACTTCCATAGTTGGAAAAACTAATACTATGGAAGTCAATGGTTACTGGTATTTGTGTTCAACAGAAAAAACAGATTTGTTACAAGTGAGGGTGAGTAAATGATGACAGAATTTTAAGTTTAGTTTCAACTGTATGTTTAAAGTATGTTATATTATGTATGTTATAGTCACAAAACTATTTTAAATATCTTTTTACTATAGTCCTTTTACACTTCACAACTATCATAAAATATGTTGACCTTTAGTTAAAAAAATCTACGAATGCAAAATGAATATTACTCAAAATTATTCAACTGAACTAAATGATAGTGAACTGAATTTTATACATTTAAAATTTAACATTTGCATACAGAGGACTCAATGGCATCTGGTAGCAAAATGTAAATATTTTCGTGACTAACAATTACAAATAAAAAATTTACCTGGGACATGTAAGTTACACATTGTGAAAAAAGTCACATCTCTGCTATTTTTCACATATTTCAATTAAACAATCAGATGTAAACAATTTAAACGGTACTGCCTCAAACTGTGTTTCTACAATGAATAAACCAATGTCTGCAGCTGCTTTGAAATCCTGAAATGAATTTTATTTTGGCCTGATTTTGTTTGACCAGTTTGTTTCTTAAATTTTGCTTATGGTAGATCAGGACATTTAGGGGCAGTAAAATAAGGTGACATACTAGCAAAGTTACCTAACGTCAGCAGAACGGGGGGAAAAAAATAAAAGATGTGTATGCATATATTAAGCAGATAATAAAATAAAGCGTTATGAAATGTTTCTATTCAGATGTTGTATGTAAATTTCTGTTATGGTAATATGAACTGACTGAGCTTGTATTCATTGACGTACCTGAGAGAAACTGCTAAAATCTTCTCAACATCAATTTTACGCTTCAGAACCTCTTTCACCAGCCCTTTCTCTGGCCCCTGCTTCACCTTTTCTCTT